>JAJMZS010000002.1:0-180145 GCA_023807205.1 Isotricha prostoma | reverse complement strand
AATCCCCAATCCCCAATCCCCAATCCCCAATCCCCAATCCCCATAATTTTTTAATTATTTGATTGAATTTAATTATAAATCTTAAAAATGAAGAAAAGTAAATATTTAAAAAAAAAAAATTATTTAAAATATTTTATATAATATTAATTATTAATTTTGTTCTTTTAATACTATTTTCATATAATTAACATATTTAAAAAATACGATAAAAAAACAAAATTCTTTTTGTAATAAAATAATAATTGTCTTTAAATTTAAAAAAATTATAATTCACTTTTCCAGAAATTTAAAAAATAAAATTTAATATAAAAATTAAAAAAATAATTTTCTGTATTAATAAACAAATGTCAGATTTAATTTCATCAATTCAAAATAATAATCCTGAAAATGTGGAAGAAAAAGTAAATAAAAATATTTTATATAATAATTTTTAAAAGGAAGAAGATGATAACTGGAATGATTATGATGATAGTGATTATGAGGAAAATGAAGAAATAAAAAAACATGAAATTGAAATGAAAAAAGAGGAAAAAAAAGAAGATGATAATAGATTAAAAGATGTTATAGAAATTAATCAAAATCAAAATTATAAAATAGAGAATTATAAAAAAGACAATTCTTTTAGAAATAAAAATGATTATTATAGAAATAAAAATTCAAGATATCAATATAATAATAAATATTATAACCAAAGACAATATTTTAATAATAATTATAAAAATGATTATTCTCAAAAAAAAAATTTTAATTCTTCTCAAAAATTTTATGAAAATGATAAACCACAAAAATATTATGATAAATATAATTCTAAAAATAATAGATATGATTTATCTTATCAAAGAAGTTATTCTGAATATAATGAAGATTTAGGTTATAATAAAACTTTTTCAGGAAGATTTAAACATTTTAATAGTGTAAATGATTTAACAATACCAGAAAAAAATTATATTGAATTTGAAGTTGATAATAATTATATAAATAATGAGGAAAAAGATATTTATGAAAATGATAAATTGAAATATACTAATACTAAAAGTGAAAGTAATGATAATTTAAAAGAATTAGATAAAAAAGGAGATTTATTTATAGAAAAATTTAATAAATTTTCTGAACAAAATACTTCAAATGAGAAAAAAGAATTTAATAAAGAAAGAAAAAGAAGCTTTAATTTTGAACGTAAAAGTAAAAGTAATAATAATTTATCATATGATTTAGATTATTATAAGGAAGATTTTGGACAAAAATATTATAATAATAGAAAAAGTTCTTTTAATAGAAAACAACCATATAAAAAAGGTTATAGTTATAATAATAATTATTCAAATTATAATAATAATTATTCAAATTATAATAATAATTATTCTAATTATAATAATAATTATTCAAATTATAATAATCAATATTTTAATGAAGATGCAATTATTAATGAATTAACTAACAAAAAAGATACTAAAGAAAATTATAATTATGAAGATGAAAAAAAAGATAATAATGAAAATAAAATTAATGAAAACAAAGACAAAAAAGAAATACATAAAAAAACTAAATTAGAAAAAAAAACTTCAAAAAAAAAAGTTGATGAACTTAAAAAAGAAAATAATAAAGTTAAAAAAACTGAAAATTTACATGAGAAAGTCACTACAAACTTCTCTTCTGATGCAAAGAATTTAAAAGATTTATTAGGATAATATATAATATTAAATTTTATTTAGAAATTTTTTTAATAATAGTAAAATAATTAAATTTTTTTCTTAAAAATCATAAAAAAAAAATATTATTTAAAATGGATAAAGAATATAATTCACCAAATATAGAATCAATAATGAATAAAGTAACTTTATACATATCTAAACAATATGTAATAAATTATCTTGTAGATATATTTAAAACATTAAGTAATGAAAATAATAAAATTGAACTCATAACTTTTTTTAATTATATGAAATTACCATATTTTATTTGTAAAAAAATTTTTTTTTCATATTCAAAAAATAATGTTTTAAATTCACATTCATTTTTAAAATTATTTTGTGGATTATATTTAGGAAATTTTTTAGATAAAATAACAAATATATTCTATATTCTTGATTTTAATCATGATAAAATTATTCAATTAGATGATGTAAAATTACTTTTATATAATTTCCATATAATAAATAAAACTTATTCAAATGAATCTGATTTATATTTATTAGATAATTCAATTAATAATTTTTTTTCTGATAAAAAATCACTTTCATTTGAAGAATATTTGGATATTATAAAAAATAAAAATAGTGATATAATATTTATTTTAATACTAATATTTTATAAATATATTCCTTTTACTGAATACGAAATTCACATTTTAATTAATACTAATTCTCAAAAAAATACTAATAAAAAATTACCTAAAATTGAATTAAATGAAGAAGATATAATTGAAATATTTCCTCCAACAAAAAATGTTTTTATTTATTCAGAAACAGTTTTAGGAATAAATAATTTAACTTATCAAGAAGAAATTAATGATGATGAATTAATTATTAATGAATTAAATCAAATTGAAAATGATTGGAAAAATATAAAAAAAAGAATTCAAATATGTAATAATAATAATAGTCATTTAAATAAATCTAATTCAACTATACATCTAAATTTTTATGATATAAGAGCTAAATCTGAAAAGAATGATTTATCACAAAAAGTAATTAATAAAAGCTCTAGTTTTTTAAAAAAACTTCATGTGAATTCTTTTGAATTTAATGATTATTGTAAAATTTCTTTTGATAAAAATACTGATAAATTTAGTAAATATGACCTTTTGTATTATAAAGATATTATTTTTCTTTTTAAAGTTTATGTAAATGAATTAAGAACTTTTAAAATATTAGATAAAATAATTATATTAAAAAAAGTTTTATATTTATCTATTCAAAATAAATCTTCAATAATTATTAATTATATTATTAAAAAAAATCCAGAATATATAGAAATTGAAATATCAAATGAAAGAAAAGCAAATAAATTATATAATTTAATATTAAGTGATTCTAATTATAGGAAAATAGATCAAAATTATATCTCTTTTAATAAAATTGCAAAAGGAAATTATGGTGAAGTAATATTATCAAAAAAAAAAGACACTGATGAAATTTATGCAGTAAAAATAATAAATAAAAAATATTCTCAATCTTTAAAAGAACAAAGCCCAATTTATTGGGAAATGGATATATCAAAATTATTAATTAATATGAATAGTGATTATATAATTAAAATTTATGATACTTTTGAATCAGTTGATCATTGTTATATTGTAATGGAATATTTAAAAGATGATTTATATACTTTTATATATAAAAATCATATTGATGATAAAAATAAATTATTAATTATAAAACAATTATCAGAAAGTATTTATACATTAAGAAAATTTGGTATAATTCATAGAGACTTAAAATTAGAAAATATTGGAATTATTAATCATAATAATAATTTTAAAATTAAATTATTTGACTTTGGTTTATCTAAAATTATAGGTAATTATGAAAAAACAAATGAAACTTATGGTTCATTATTTTATTTTACTCCTGAAGTATTAAAACATGAATATTATGATTACAAAATTGATATGTGGCCTTTTGGAATTATTGTATATTATTTAATGTTTAAGAAATTTCCTTTTGAAGATAAAAATACTGATAATGAAACACAAACTGAAAGAGTTAAATATTTTATACAAAAATTAAATCACATTAATCAAATTAAAATAGATGAAAAAAATGTTAAAAATAAAGAACAACTCAAAATGATTGAAATAATAAAAAAAACTTTAATTAAAGACTTTAATAAAAGATGTGATATTCATGATATAATATCAATTTTAAAATCTTCATAAATTAATAATATGATAAATTGTAATTATAAATTAATTAAATAAAATATTACTTATAATTAGGTAGTGTATATATAGAAGATTTTCAAAGAGAATAAATTATGAGTTTTTAATTATTTTCACAAAACATTGTTAATGAGAAATTTAAATTAATAAATAATATCATATTTAATTCTTAATATATTTAAATTATTATTGATAAATAAAAAAATTAAAAAAACATTTTTTTTAATGAAAAAATGAATAAATTTTTTTAATATAAATTGAAATTAATAATTAATACATGGAATCACCATTTTCTTTATTATTAGAAAAAATACTAAAATCATTTTTACAAGACTATATAAAAAAAGATGGATTAATTTTAGATTCATTTAGTTTTCTTGATACAAATTTTAGATTAAAAAATGTCGAATTAAAAAATCAAATTAAAGAAATAAATAATATTTCAATAGAACTTTTAAATGGAATAATTTATGATGTTAGCATTGAAGGTTCAATATTACAAAATAATGTTAATATAGAATTATCCAATATTTCTATATGTTTATATATTCCATCACTTGAAGAATTATTATATTCTTATCCTAAATCTAAAATATTAAAATATGATCCTTGTTTACAATATAGTTTTAAAAAGAATCAAATTAATAATTTATTTAGTTTTCTTTGTGGAACAAATTTTGTTAAATTAAAAATTTATAATTTATCAGTTAATTTATTTATTAATATTGAAAGTATTTTAGTTAATTTATCGATTCATATTGATAATATTTTTTGGAAAACAGTTTATAAAGAAAATGATGAATTAAGTACTTCATATTTAGATATTAAAGGAATAAATTTATCTGTTAATTTTACTGAAATATCCTTATTGGAACCAATTAAAGATATTATAAATAGAAAAGGAAATATCAATAATGAATGTCAAGTTATAAAAGAAACTAATTTAAATTTAAAAATTATTGCTTATAAATATAGATTTGAAAAAGTTGATTATACAAATCAAAGTGATTTTGATTTATATGAAAATTTTAGTGAATTTAATCAAAATAATAAATTTATATTAAATTTTAAAGGAACCAATTTAAATATTTCAAATTTGATTTTAATAAATATATTAACAATAATAAAAAAAATAGAAATTAAGAAACAATCAAAGCTAGATCTATTAAAAAGTGGAAAAGCAAAATTAAATAGAATAAAAAATAAATTTGTAAGTGAAAAAAATATAATAAAAAACAAAGGATATAAATTTAAAAATTCTTCAAATGTAACAATTCAAACATATATAACAATCTTTAAATATTTAACATATATTTCATTAATAATGAAACAAAAAAAAATTATAGATTTTGATTTAAATTTTTATACATGTGAAAAATTAATAACAGAATATCGTTTTAATAGATTAAAAGAAGAACATTTTATTTTAGATTACTTAATAGAACAAAATGTTTCAAATTATGTAAATTCTCCTCCAATTTCAGGTTCATCTTCAATATTTTTAAATATGGATAATTTTAAAGATTTAAAACTTCCAACTCAAAATAAAACTTTAAAGGCTTTTATGTTATTTATTCTTGAAAAATTTATAGTTTGTAAAAAGTGTTTAGATAATTATGCATCTTATGATGATTTTTATTTTTTTCATATTAATTTTGATACTATTACTTTAGATTTAACTAGAAAAATTAATATTAATAATGATTATGATGAAGACTATTTTGAAAGTTTTGATGAAGATAATGATGAACTTTATATTAATAATCTTGAAAAATCAATTAGAAGTATTAGAGATAATGTTATGGGTGAAAGTTTTAAAGTTAATATTAATGATCATGAAAATTATAAATCTACTAATATTTTATTTCAGTTAAAAATAGATAATTTTAATACATATTTTTATACAAATGTAAATGAACATTTTCTTTTAAAAGTTAAATTTTTATCATTGAAAGTTTATAATTATTCATATATTGATATAAGTAATGATATTAATTTTACTAATAATAATAATCAATTTGAAATTAAAGGAAAAGAGAATAAAAGTTTTAATGAAAGTTATTTTTCTGAACTAAGTAAAATTTTAAGTTCAAGAAAAAATGAAAATGAATCAAATAATTCTTACACTAAAAAACCATATAACTTTTATGTTATTCCATTATTAAAAATAGAATATGATTCTCAAATAAAATTATTTATAATAAATCAAAAAATGACAAAATTACAAATTTTAATTGCAGATATTATTTTACTTACAGAAGTTTTTTCATATTATTTAACTCATTTATTTTTTATTAATATAACTAGACCAGTAAAATTTTATAATAATCGTTTATTTTTTCCTCAAGAATCTAAAAAAGAAAATATAAAAGAACAAAAAGAGGAAGAGACTCAAAGAAATATAATTCCTTTTGAATCACTTTCAGTTGTAATTAATCAAATTATTATTAATATGGCTAGTACAAATCATACTGATATTTCTTTGAGTAAAGAAACACTTTTATTTCAATTAAATAATTTAAATTTTACTTTAAATCAATCATCAATTAATTTTGGAATAGAAGAAATTATATTAGGTTGTATAAAAAATTATTCCTTTTATGATTTTTATAATTTTAAAAGTAATATAGAATTTCAAACTACAATTTTTAATATTTTTGATATAAATCAAACAATAAATTTTGATGATTTTAATAAGAATAAAGCAGAAATTCCTTTAAATTCAATTATAATTGAAATAACTAAAAAAGATATTGATAATTTATACACATTTTATGCTTCTTTTGTTATTTTAGAAAAATTAATGGCTAAATTTGATAATAATGAAAATGTAATAATAGAAAATTTAAATATTAAAAGTCCACAAGCAAGTAATTTACAAAATAAACCTAGAAAAAGATTAAATAGTTATCAATTTGATGATACAAATTTTTTATTTAAAAATTTATTAGAAACTAAGGATTCATCAAAAAAATTTTGTTTATTTAAAATTGACAAAATAATAATATATATAAGATTAGATAAATTAAAACCAGAAGAAGAATTACAAAATAATCCAGAAAAAGTAGAATTTAAACATATAATTACAATAATAAATAAAATTAATTTTGTATTAATGTCATCTAAAAATGATATTTCTTTTTTTTTATCTTTTGACTCAATTCATATCTTTCATCAAAATAAATATTTATTAAAATTACTTGAATCAAAAGATCCATATAGTAAAAGAGAATTTAATAAACATTCATATCAAAAAAGTAAAAGTAGAATTATAATAAATGATGATTCAGAAAATAATAAACATGAAATTCAAAAATATATTCAAACATATACACATGATCAAGATCTTGATTTTTTTTTAAATTGTTCAATATTTTTTACTAAAAATAAAATAGATTCTAGATTATATATTTTTATGCCAATTATTTCTTTATATTTTGATTATATTTTATTTAGAAGTTTTCTGAATTTTTTAAATTTTGAAAAAAATAAATATATCAATCATTTTAATGAATGTATATTAGAACAATTGGCAAAAATAATGGAAATGTATAGGAAAAGATATAATGTGACAGAAAATGGAATTCTTGGACCAAAAGAAAAAGATAAAAATGCAATATCAATTTATACATATATATATAGTATTGAAATGAATTTTATAGAAAAAAGAAAACTTTTTATGAAATTAAAATTATATGATATAACATTTTCATTAAAAAATGATTTTATATTATTTTCATCAGAAATAAAAAGTTTATCAGATGAAAGAGAAATAAGTGAAAAAAAAAGAATAATTCTTCAAAAAAAACCAGGAGCTCAAAAATTAGATTTTTCAATTAAAATAAATTTAACAGAAAGAAATATATATGTAATATTTGAAAAAGCAAAATTTGTTTTTTTAATGAGAATAATAAATGATATGACAGAATATTTTTGGAGAATAATATTTTTAGATATATATTGTAAAACAGACTATGAATCATTATATAAATCAAATATAGAAGAAAAATTTAAAAATGCAGAAAAAAAAGATTTTGAAGAAAAACAAAAATTAATGATGGCAAATAATAAAAAACCAACAACAAAAAAAGTTAATTCATTAAATAGAGGAAGTATATATGCACATGAAAAAAGAGTAACTTCAAAATTAATTCCTGTAAATTCTTTTGCAAATTCTAATCATTTAAATATTAATTTTAATAATAATAATTCAAGTGTTGAAAGTCATCATTCAAAATTTGAAAGAAATTCAAGAAAACATTTTACTAATATTGAAACGAGTTTTGTATCTGAATTATTAAAACATAAAGAAAAAACAATTTTTTCTTTTAATTTCTTAATGAAAGATAGTGAAATGGCTTTATGTATGAATAGTTTAAAAGATGAAGAATTAATTGCATCTTTTTCTGAATTTGAAGTAAATTCTAAATTAAATGAAGAAACTAAAATATTTTGTATGGATTATTTTAATAAATTTAAAAGAAGTGTTTTTGTATTTGAAGATGAAAAAACTTTTGATTTAAATACAATAGATTATTTTATAAATTTCAAAGATTTAAAAATTAAAAAAGCAGTTGATAAAAATATAACAAATAATTTAATAAAATATATTGATGTAGTAAATTTTAATTCAAAAAAAGAATCAAATAATCATAATAATATAAATATGCAATTTTTTCAAAATAATGAAAATAGTCCAATTGGAAGTATTACAATATTATTAGAAAATAAAATATATGAAGATATATTATCAACAATGAGAATGGTTGTAATAATTCCATCTATGAGAATAAAATTATATACAGATATTTATGAAGAATTAATGAGATTAATATTTGAAAATTTTGGTGAAGCAAATACAATAATTTCTGAATGTACAAATCAATTTTATAAATATTTTAAGAATATTGATTATTCTAAATATAAAAATTTCCAAAAAAAAAAATATTTAATTGGTCAAGATATGATTTTATTAAATGAAGAATGTTATTTATCTTTATATAATTATCCTGCTAAATGTTCTTTTCATAGAGTAGATAGAAAAACTCCAAAACAACATAATTATGATATTAATTGTAATTTTGGTAAAAATTTTCCTAATTTAGAATTGGAAAAATTATGTGAAATAAAATTAATTTATTTTTATTTATTAATGAGATTTTTTAAAATTGAAAAATATTTTTATGTATCTTTTAATAATATGAAAATAGAATTAAATAAAAATATGTTATCTTTTAGTCAATATCCAAGTATTAAATTATTATGGATTAAAACAGAATTATTAAAAAAAAATTGTTTTAATTTAGAACTTACATTAGGAAAAAAATTACCAACAAAATATGATGTTAAATTTTATAATATGAATTTTACATTATTCCCTTTACCAATAATTTCAATTTGGCGTTTTTTTACAAAATATTTTTTTTATTATACAAATACAAATATAAAAAATATTCTTCATAAAGATTATTTAAAATTTATTTTAAATACAACAATAACATTAAAAGATTGTTCAATGATAGTAAAATCACTTTATGGTGATTCAGTACAACAACAACAACAAATGAATCCTTTTTTTCATGATTTACAATTAAATTTTGATTTAATATTAAAAATTATTAATACTGGAAATACAATAACAAGTCCTTTTACATCTTTTACTCAATATATTTTTGATATTAAAAGTGGTTTTTTAAATGGAAAAGAAGATCAAAGTCAATTTTTAGATAAAGTTAAAATTGTTATTGAAATATTTAGTAAAGGAAAACAATTTTTTAAAGAAAATGATAGAACTTGTTATTATTTTATTAAATATGGTAATGAGAAAAATGATTTAAAAGATTATTTAACTTTAGATAATATTGACAAAAATTTGAAAATGACAAATGATGTTAATGTTAAAAAAGATAATCCTCAAGATTATAGAAATTTTATTTCTAAATATAAATTTAAAGAAGAAGAAGAAATTAATTTTACTTCTTTTAATTTTGAAAATGATTCAAATAAAACTTTTAATAAAAGTAATTATAATAGTTTTGATAAAAAATATTATGAAAATAATACTGAAAATGATAATTATAAAAAAAGTACAATTTCAAATTTAAATGAAGAAGAAATTAAAATAAACCATAATTCAAAACAGTCAATTTCATATAAATATGCTAAAAATAATAATGAACATAATATTTTATTTCTTAGTTTAAATTTCCTTCAAATTCATTACACAATTGATATGTTCTCAAAAATATCAAAAAATTATTCTGATAATGCAAAATTTGTTTTACAAACATTAACAATTAAAACACAATTTAATGATATGGTTTATAAAACATCATATGGAATTTATATAAATCAAATTGATATTAGATTATGTGATAGTCAATTTAATGCTCAATTATTTCAAATTGTAATTAATAAATTAATGTTTTTTCAAAGTAATAATCCTAATAATCAAGTTTTAAATGATGGTTTAAAAAAATTATTATTAAAATATTCTGATAAATCAACCGGAGTAAAAATTAATATGGAAGAAGATGAAATAAGAGACAAGAAAAAGAAGAAAAAAAAAAAATCAAATAATGAAAAAAAAGAAAATGAAGAATATGATTTTACTAGTGAATTACTAATGAAATTTATATTAAAAGTAAATTATCATAATTCAAATCAATCAAATGATAAAAATTCAAAATTAAATAATTTTCCAACTATACAATTATTATATAATCAAAAATCAATTTCAAAATCTTTTACAGAAGAAGATTTAGAATCAGAAAATAATAATTCTGAATTTAAATTTCAAAAAAATAATTTTAAACATAATGATAAATCATTTTGGGAACCAGTAATTGAACCAATGCCAGGGAAATTTACTTATTTAACAACTAAACAAAATCAATTTATAAAATTTGAAATATTATCATTAAAACCAACATATGATGGTTTAAGAAAAATTTGTCGTCAAAATAATTTTCATTCTTTAAATATAAATTTAAATGAAAGATTAATGGAAAATATAAATTCTTTAATGAAAGATTATTATAGAATAAATGAAATAATGGAAAATAAAGAATTAAATCATAATATTAATAATAAAAAAACTTTAACTGTTTTAAATTTAACAGAATATTTTATGTTAATTAAAGAAAATTCTAATTTTAAAGCTTGTAATGAAGATGATGATTATAATAATGAAAATAATATTTCTAATTCAGAAGAAGAAAATGAAATAAATACACATAAAAAAAAAAAAATATTTGAATTTAGTTCAGAAAGAATATCAAGTCTTAAAAATGAATATTTTAATGAAATAAATGAAGAAAATGACTATTCAAAAAAAAAATTTGAATTTATATATAAACCATCAAAAAAAATTCATGATAAAGATGAATTAGAAGTTTATTTTCAAGAAAATTTAAATAATAATGAAGTTAAAAATTCAAGTGATAATTCTCCTTATGTTAATCCAAAAAAATTAATTGAAAGAAGTCAAACAATAAAAAATCAAAAATGGAAAGTTTATAATATAGAAAGACCAAGTAAATTTTTTTATATTCAAAAATTTTCAAAAGAAAAAATAGATAAAAATGAAGAAAAAGAAGAATTAAAAAAAAATTTTGATAATAAAGCATCAATTTTATTAAAAGGAGAACATTTTTTAGTATGTGAAATAGAAATTGATTCAAAAAGTTCTAGAAAATTAGTAACTTTTAGAAGTAATGAAGGAATAAAAAATGAATTAGATTTTCCAGTAAGAATAAAATTTATTTTAAAAGACAAAGCTAAAAAATCAGATATAAAAATAATTTTATATCCTGGAAAATATTTTTATATTCCTCCTTCAGATTTAGAAAATATAAAAGAAATTTTAATAAAACCTTTTATGAATAATAATGACTTAATTAAATTTGGTAATAGTATTTATCCTTATTGTGATTTATTCTTTCATCATCAAATTTTTGAAAATGAAGATAATAAATTTTATATATCACATTGTCCAATAAAAGAAATAAAAGCATATGCTGAAAATGCAGAAAAAATACCAATTAATGATGAAATAATATTTGTAATAGTTAAAAAATATCAAAGTTTAGAAAATGAATTTTTATCAGAACAAATAAAAGAAAAAATAGATTTTATTAAAGCATATAGAAAATATAATTATGAACAAGGAATAAATAAAAATGGAGAAGAATTTGATACTTGTAAATTAGTAAGTGATATTACTTATGTCTTAACTCCAATTATGAAATTTTATAATAATTTACCAAGATGTTTAACTATTACTAAACATGTTCCTTTTGATTATTATGATAAAGATGCTAATGAAAAAACTATATCTGAATATATGAAAAATATTTTTGATGTTGAAAATTATATTAAAGAAGAAAATGAAAGTTTATTAATTGAAACTAGGAAAAAAGATAAAGAAACTGTTTGTATTCAAGAACAATATGTTACAAGTATTGATTGTAATTATGAGAATTATAAAATAAATAGAAAAAAAAAGAATTTTAGTAAATATTCTTATAATTTAGAAACTACTGTTAAATCAGGTGATTATATGAGTATTTATGAACCTTTTATTTTAACTGAAAAAGGTGAAAGTAATTTACATTTTATAATAAGTGTTATTGGAAATAATATTAATGAAAATGATGAAGATGAACTTATTTTAAATGAAAAAAATGATAAAAAAGATTATAATGAAAATAAAAATATTGTTTTTGATTTAAAACCTTTTTTCTTTAATTCTATTATTAAATGTTTTAAAAAATCAAATGATAATTTAATGTCATTTCCAAGAATAATTAAAAATAGTACTCAAACACTTCCTTCAAAAAGAGGAAATTATTTTTTATATTCAGTTGAAGTAAATGAAAATTATGTTTTAAATTCATTTTTTTATTGTCCTTTTTTATTTTTAAATTGTTCAGATATGAATTTACAAATAAGACATAAAGACTATGTAAAAACATTATATTGTAAAAAAAAAAAATCTTCATATCAATTTTCTCAAATTAGTACTAGTAATATAAATAATATATTAAATAATAACAGTAGTTCAAGAGAAAATGATAATAATGATGTAGAAATTGATAAAACTGATTTAAATAGAGTTGTAATGTTTAATCCTTCAAAAAATAATCATTTCTCTTTTGAAATTGGAAATGTAAATATTCCAATATATGATGAAACAAATGACTATATTGATTCATTAAATCGTCCAGTAAATAATAATATGAATAATTCAAAAAATTTAAAAATTTTAAAAAAAGTAAATTTAAGATCTCAATGGAAAAAAATTCATATTTTAGATATTTCAAAATTAGGAGGAATTACAGTAGATTTAACAGGAAGAAAATCTTTCATAAAAAAAATAATAAATAAAAGTAATAATTCAAAATTAGAAGAAGAAGAATTAAAAACAAAATATGAAATAAATGAAAATGGGAATATAAATATAAATGACCTTGATGATGAAGCAAAAAATCATTCAAGTAATGCAATGGTTGCATCAACAAGTAAAAATAAAATGAAAGTTAATAATAATTTATCATCTCAAAGAAATAAAAAATTATTAAATTTAAAAATTAAAAATATAAATAAAAATGATAGTAATAATATTGAAGAATTAGATCAAAAATTAACTTTTTCTTTACAAATTAAACTTTTACCAAAATCTACTTTAATTTTTATTACTGCTTCAATTTATATTCTTAATCAAACTCAAAAAGATATTTATATTTATTATTTACCAATTCAAAAAAATGATCCTATTAAATCATATATGTTGAAAGCAATGTCAAATTCAAAATTTAATTATAAAGTTGATTATTATTCATATGTTCAATTAAGTTATGAAGATAAATATATTAATAATGATAGAATTAATTTTAGTGGTTTAATTGATTTTTCACAGGATGAATTAAAAAATAAAGAATTTAATGTTCAATTAGGAGAAAAGAAAAAAGAACCTTTATTAGTAGTTAAAATAATAGAAATAAATGGTTTTAAATTTGTATTATTAAATCAAAAAGAAAATGTAAACCAATATCCATATTTAATAATAAATAAATTAAATAATAAACCAGTAGAATTTAAACAAAAAGAAAACATAAATGATAAAAACAATGAAATATTAAACATATATAAAAAATTAGATAAAGATTATGGAATAGAAAAAAAAATAATATCTCATAGATTAAAAGAATACATAGAACCAAAAAATAATTCTCAAAAAAATAATATAACAAATATAAATGTAACTCAAAATAAAAAAGACACATCATCAAACAACACAAATCAAAATTCAACTCCTTCAAATATGTTTTATACTTGGGAAGAACCATTATTATATGATCAAGATAAAAATACAAATATTTTAGAAATAAAAGTCTTTGGTGCAAAATTTGAAATTGATCCTCAAGAAATTCAAAATGATGTAACTTTTGATCAAAGAATAATTTCAGATGATAAAAAATCTTATTTAGAAAATATAATTGATGATTGTGTTTCAAAAGGTAAAATTAGAATAGTTGATAAAAAAAATGAATATCAATATGAATTATATAAACATGCTTTAGTATTAAAAAGTACAAAAGAAGGAGAAGAACCTTTAATTTTTGAGTTTCATAATCAACAATTAATTTGTGAAAGAAAATATAATGGAAATTTTTCTATGAAATTAGGTTTAAAAGAATATGAAATGTTATGTGTTTCAATGGATGAAACTAATATTCTTGTTGATCAAATGAGTTTATATTTTAAAAAATCAAGAGATTTTGCATCTAATTTTGTTATTAAAAAACATGTTAAAAATAAATGTATTTATGTTGAATTAATGGAAAAAGTTGAAGAAAATAAAAATAAAAATGAAGATAATCAAAATCTTAAAACTCATCTTTTTTTTAATATTGAAAATATTTGTATTAGTTTTATTATGAAACATAAAGAATTTATGTATATTTGGTTAAAAGCAGTTTATTTATATTTACAAAAAACTTATGGTGGCGATAATACTATAATTTATAAACAAATTATTTTTAAAATTAAAGAATATCAAATTGATAATTATGCAAAAAGATTATATTATCCTATTTTATTTTCTCCTTTAAGTGATAAAAGATTTAGTGATGATAAATATTATTCAAATTTTTCTATTGTTTTAAATAATTTTCAAATGAATGCAGATTTATATCAAGTTGACTTAATTTATATTACAATGATGCCAATTGATATAAAATTAGAAAATAAATTTTTAGAAAATTTAAATTCTTTTATTATAAAAGTAAGAATGGCTTTTGATAATAAAACAATAGATTCATCAAAAAATTTAAAAGATTATGTACATGAAATAGACAATTTAAAATTTATTGAATATCAAACATTAATAAAACCAGAATCTCGAATTCATGTAAAATTATTTTGTATAGATGAAATAAAAACATATTTCAGTTTAAAATTTGATAATATAGATTTATTTTTAGAAACATCTTCATTTCTTTTTTTAAAACCATTAATAGAAGAATTAGGTTTAAGAATATTAAATTTAGAATCATCAATATTTTCATTTCCAAATTATATAAAAGTAAACATATATCAATCAACAAATACATTTTCAAATCAAATTTTATCATTTTATTTTCAATTATTTGTAGGAGAATTAATAAAAGCATTAGGTGGAATTCATAGTATATCATCATTTCAATTATGGGAAAATTTAAATAATAATTTTTTATCATCAATGAAAAATAGAGAAAATTCTTTAGAACAATATAAATCAAAAAAAAGTTTTAAAGAAATTTATCGTTCAGGATATGAGAATGCATCAACTGTAATTGGAGGATTTTTTATATTAACATATAAAATGATGGCAACAATTGGAAGAATTTTTGCAATGATGACAATAGATGAAAAATATAAAAAAAGAAGAACATATTTAATGAATAAAAGTGTTAAATCATTAGGTAATGGTATAACATTATCAGTTCAATTATTAATTTGTGCAATTTTTTATATTTTAGTACAATTTTATTATGTTCCAAAAAATTATATTAAAAAAATACATTTTTTAATTGCAATTTTTATATCAATTATTACTATAGCAATAGGAATTGTTTGGAAACCAATTTGTGGAGTTTTTGATTTTTTTTCAAAAATTTTTGAAACTTTAGGAGTTTCAATAATTGATATTTTAGCAGAAAGAATTAGAATTTATGCAAGATTTCCAAGAGAAATTAAAGATAATAATTTAAGAGATTATAATAGTATTGATGCTTTGGCTTCTTTTGCTAAAAAATCAATTGATAAAGCTCATTCAAAAGCTAAAACTGAAGATGTTAGATTAGCTATTTCTGGAATTTATAAAAATCATAAAGTTATTGTTTTATTTTGGTTAGATAGAATTTTAGTAGTTAGATATATTGGAGAATTAAAATTTCAAGATGAGTTTTTATTTCATTTTAGTTCTTATGAATTATATTTTGATGATAATAAAAATTATAATATTAAAGAAATTTATGATTGGATTTGTTTTCATAAAAAAGAAATTGATAATAAATATACTGAAAGAAGTATTGAAATTTTGATTAAGAAAAGAAGATGCTTTTCTTTTGTTGGTAAAAGAGTTCTTATTAAATTAAATAGATTTGAAAATACAAGTTATTTAGCTAAAAATTATGATCAGTTGATTAATGAAATTATAAAAAATAAAAAAGAAGTTAAGGAAAGATTTTCAAAGTAAAAAATAATAAAAATCAATTTTTTTTTCTAAATTAAAAATTTTATAAAGTATTTATTTTTGGAATTTTATATAAAATATAAATTTAAAATATAATATTATAGATATTATATTATTATTTATAAATTAATATTTTAGCTATTATAATTATTTTCAATCCAATTAGCAACATCAGGAGTTGAATTTATTACTGATATTGGAATAATTCTTAAAATACATCTTGCAACAGATAAATAATAAATTATTTTTTTTAAAAAAAATATCCAAATGTAAGCTGAATATATAACAATTTCTATAATAACTAAAACATATATTATTAATGCAATTTTATTTTTATCATCTAATGCTTTTTTTTGATTATTTAATGTTGCAGCTGCAATATTATCAATAAAAGAAACTAAATAATTATAATATAAATATTCACAATATTCTATTTCATTTGAATTATATAATTCAATTGTTTCGTAATTTTTATCTAAAGAAATATAATATTCCATTAATTGTAATAAATCATTTACTTCATTTTCAATAGAATTAAAAATAGAATTTGTATTATTAACAGTTTGTACAATTGGATCAATTAAACAAGCATTATATTTATTAACATCTGTTTTTTTATCAAAAGCAGCATCACAAATATTAATTTGCATATTATTATATAAATTCAAAATTTCATCAAATTTTGCAATTTTAGTAACAATAACTTGAAGAGAATAATGTGAATTTTGTGTAACATAACTGATATTTTTTTCAGTATTATAATAAGTTAAACTATATTTTAAATCTAATAAAGAAGTTGATGCAGAAAGTACTAATTCATATAAAAAAGTTTGTATATCAATAATTTCATTTGTTGAATCAATTATTTTTCTTGTAACTAATAAATTAGAAACTATAAATTGAATACATATTATTGCTAAAATTAAAGGTTGTAAATAACTCCAAGTAAATAATTGTAATGATTGTTTTTTTCCTATTTCACTAACTAATAAATTATTTTTCTTTTTTTGTTCTTCATTATCTATTCTTAAATTTGCATCTTGTTGATTTAATGATTTAATATTTGTTAATGTATTACTTGAATGTTGACTATCATCTTCTTTTTCAAAAATTGTTTTTGTATCAAAATAATATGAATTTTCATTATAATTTACTTCAATAAATTTTTTTAAAATTGAATTAAATTGTTCAATTTTTTTTATTGTTTCTTCTATTTTATCTTGCTTTATTTTTGAAACTTTTTCAAAACCATCATCAATAGATTTATTAGTTTTATATAATATAAAAGTATATAAAATAATTAAACAACCATTTATTGTTCCATAAATTATAATTGAATTTTTAATATTAACCATTGAATTATTATTAAATTTTTGTAAAATTCTTGGTAATTCTTTTATTTTTTCTAAATTATTAGGTAAAAATTTTCTAAATCCATTATTAATTGACATAATAGCTTGATATATAACACTTTTATTATGATAATAAGATAATTTTTCATCATTAAGAATAACTGATGCAAAATAAGGTTCACCAACTAATAGTTTTGCACAAGTTAATACTTGATATAAAGCAAATGGATAAGGTTCATATGAATCATATAAATTATAATAATCTAAAATTTCTTCTTTTTCCCAAAATATATTTCTACTTTCTTCAGTAAAAGTTGCAATGGCTTTTTCAACTAAAGAAAAATTAGTAACAATATTATCAATCCATATAAGTGACATATCTTGAAGAGTATAAATATATTCACTTAAATTTGGTATAAAAGTATTATAAGTATAATTATATTTAGAACTATTTTTCATAATATAAAGTGTATCAAAAGAAATTAAAGAACATAAAACAAAAGTTAACCAATTTGTAGTTTGATATAATTTATTATTTATATTTGTAACTTCTGATAAATTATCTCTTAAATTATCAAATAATCTAATAACAATAACAAGAAAAATAATAGATAAACCAATTATAATAATTAGAATAAAAGAATAATATTTTAACATATAAAAATTAGAAACATTTTTAAGTGCATTATTTCTTATTTCTTCAATTCTGTTTTTCTTAGATAAATCTTCATTATAAGCACTTGCAGAAGTCTGAGAAGAATTTTCATCTACCATTAAAGTTTCTTGTTTTGTATTTCCATGACAAGTACTATTTTTTAATATTTCTTCTTTTGATTTAAATAATATTTCTTTAAAGAAAGAATCTTCATTTTGTAATTTTAAAAATTCTTTATGTAAAGCTATTAATCCTCTTCTATCTTCTGGAAATATTGGAAATATTTTTTTTAAACTTTCTGTTTTTTGTTTTTTATCAAATTTTACTTCATTTTTTTCTTCAATTGAATTTAAATTTAAAATTATATCATCTTCTTCTTCATCATCCATAAATTCATCTGCTTCTTTATTTTCAAATACTTTTATACAATATATTATTTCATTATTTCCAAAAGTATATCTTTCAAATATTAAATTAAATTTATTTTCTATTGTTATATTTTCTTCATTATTACAAAAATGAATATAATCTTTTAATTCTTTTTCTTCACCTTTAAAAAATAATATTTTAAATTTATTCAATTTTTTTAAAAATATCATTTCTTCTTCACTTTTAACATTTTCATTTTTAAAATAATTAATAATCTTACTTTTCTTTTTAACTTCTATTAAATTTTTTTTACTATTATTTTTTTCATTATTACTAATTTGACTAGAATTATTTATATTATTATTATTATTCATATTTTTATTAGAATTATTAAGTTCTTGCAAATTATTAAAATTAATATTAGAATTAATATTACTTTTATTAATTAAAGGATTTGTATTTTTTGTTTTTGGAGTTTCATCTTTAATTAAAATATTATCATCATCATCATTATTAGAATCATCTAAAGATTCTTCTTCATTTCCATTTTCAAAAATTGAATCAATATTAATATCACTTTCTTCTCCTTCATTATTATTTTTATTATTATTTCTAAAATTTAATATAAAATATGGTATTCTAATTTCACATTCTAATTCAATATTCTCATTATAATCTAATAATTGATGAGGAGGAGGAAAATTTGTAATATTATTTTCAACTAAAATAGTTTTATCAAAAGATTTTTCATTAAAACTTTGTTTAAAAAAAAAAGATTTTTGAAAATTATTAATTTTTGATTCTCCTCTATTTGGAGTTGGTGAATAATCTGGAGTTGGAGTAGCAACATTATTTGGTGTTAATTTCTCATTAATTGTACTATTATTTATACCTTGAGTTTGATTATTAATTGAATTATTATTAAGTTCAAAACTTATTACACTTTCATTTAAATTTGTATTTTGAATATTACCTGATTCATTATTATTATTATTTTTTATTTCATTTTTTATTTCTTTTGAATCTTTTATGAAACTTTTAGTTTTTACTATTTCAAAATTAGTTATTTTTGATTGTTGATTTGATGAATTTGCCTTTTTTTTCTTTTTAATACTTATATTTTTATATAAACTAATAAATTGTTTACAAATTGCATAAAATGGAATATCATATTTTGAAAATAATTGTTTATTTTCAATATTTAATTTATACATTAAACGAGATGATAAACCTAAAATATTAAAATAATTATCTAATATTATTATATCATCATTCCTATCTTTTATTAACATTGAAACAAATGATACTGAATCATTTAATACTGGAAATAAATTTAATATTATTTTTACTAAAAATATATTATTTTCTTTATCTTTTGCAAAACATTTAACTGTTTTTTTACCTATTATTTTTCTTTCTCCTATTTCAAAATAATGTGTAATAAAAGAAGAATGAATTTTTGCAATATTTTTAGGCATTAATAAATTTACACATTTTCCTTTTAATTCTTCTTGTGTATAAGAAAATAACTCAGAAATTATTTTATTTGATGTTAATATCTCTCCTTCTTTTCCTTTATCACCACTACAAATTATTATTCCTGTATCTTTTCCAAATAAAATATTATAATAATTTACTTGAATTAAATCTACTGTTTGTCTTTCATTTTTTCTTTTTAGAACTTCTAAATTTCTTTTTACTAAATAATCATTATTAATAATATCAATATATGACAAATATAATTCAAAAATTTCATTTGCTCTATTATAAATATTAAATAATTCATTAAATAATTTAGTAATTTTTAATTTTGTTGTTCTTATTTTTTCAGTTAATATAAAAAATTCATTAAAATTAATTGAATTAGCATTATTTTTTAAATTACTCCAAAAAGTTAAAGAATAATTAACATCATTTGTAATTTCTTGAACAAATTTTTTTGATAAATCTTCATATTTAAAATATAAAGTTGAATTTAATTCATATAAATTATAAACAGGTTTATTTTTAGCTTTTAAATTTTGAAAAAGATGATTTCTAATCATAAATTTTAATCTCATAAAAGAAAAAAATTCTGTCTGACTTAAAGTTAATTTTTTAGCTTTTTTATAAGTATAAATTGATAAACAAACATTACCAATAATTTTTAAATAATATAAAGATAAATTTAAAAGCATATCTGGAAATTGTTCATTTTGTTGTAACCAATAATTTATTAATGAAACAACAAAAACATTTAAAAATATTTTATCTTTTATTGATGAATTCTGATTTAATGACCATTCATCTGTTTTTGGTAAATAAATTTTTTTTTTATTCTTTGATACACAATTGTCATTTGGACATTCAATTTTATGAATTTCTAAAATTCCAATTAATAATATTTTTTTTTCTTCATCTTCATCAAAAGTATTAATTTGTCTTATTATTTCTTTAATAAAATATAAAGCATGATATTTATTTTTTATTTTATTAAAAGGTGTTTTATATATTAAAATAAAATCTAAATTATTTGAAGATATTAAAGTATAAATTCCAACAAATAAAGAAGAAACTAAAAAAATTAATCCTAAATTATTTATTGGAAATATATAAAAAATTAAAAAAAGAAATGAAGACCAAGCATATAAAGAATGATAAATTCCCACTAATAAATACACCGATTTTTCAAAGTATAAATGTAAATAAAAATAATATTCATAAATAAAAATAGACATAACTAAATTATAAATTAAAAAAAAATATTTTGAAAAACCATATTCATTTAAGAGTATAGAATAAAAAATTGAATGAAATAACATAATCATATCATATTGACTAGCAACTTTAGAAAAATAAGAACGAGATAAATAAAAAGAATTTACATTAAAAATTTGACAAACAATATTCATCAAAATAGAATAAATAAAAGTTATTAATATAGAAAAAGAAAAAAAAAGATCTTCTTTTAATGAACATTTGTCATCTAAAATAATAGTATTTACTTTTCCTTTTAAACAAAAATGTGCAATTCCCATATCTAAGATCATATTATATAAAATATAAATAAAAAATTTAATAAATGGATTTACAATTCTTGCTTTAGTATCATAAAATGATTGTTTTGTTATTGAATATGTTATTAAAATAAAATATATTCCTGATATCAATATAATTAAAGTAAAAATATAACATGTAATTTTATAATTATTATAATCATGACGAAATAAATTTTTTAAACGTGATACTTTTTCTATTTTAGATAAAAATTTATCAATTGAATTTGTTTGATTTAATACTCCTAATTGTGGTGAAAAATAACCTGAAATAAATTGAATATAATAAAAACTTAAAAATGCAAATGCTTCTATTTGAGAATTTCCTTGATTTGTAACTAATAGATGTTGCAATATTAAATACTTTTTAAAAAATGGAATATTATCTTTTTCATATAATAAAAATTCATTATCTGACATTTATTTATTTTATTTTTTATGTATTATAAAATTTAAGTTTTTATAAATTAAATTAATATGAATACTTCAAGGAAAAATAAAATAAGAATGAGTGTAAATTTTTTTTAATATAATAAAATTGAGAAATTATTTTTATAGATTGTAAGTGGTAAAGCAAGTAATATGTTTTTTGAATCAACTAAAGGTGATGATATTGATTCTATAATAGAAAAATATTACACAAAAGATTCTTTATATATATTTAAAAAAGATAATAAATTTAGAACAATGATAATTCATATTATAGAAAATCATATTTTTAAAAAAATAATTTATGGTTTAATTATTATATCATCATTTTTATCATTTTCTTATTCATTTAAAGAAAGAGTATGTGAATATTATAAAATACATAAATATAATGATGATATAGAAAATTGTTTACAAGGTTTTAAAAAAGAAATTAATAGAGATAACATAATAACAAAGATTTATTATATATTAAATATATTATTTACAATAGAAATGATATTAAAAATTATAGCAAAAGGATTTATTTTACATAAATATGCTTATTTAAGAAATGGATGGAATATAATAGATTTCATAATATGTATTTATCAATGGTTAAAAATAAAATATGATGATTGGGGAAATTTATGTGTATTCCGTTGTTTAAAATTTATAGGAATAATAAAAGATATACCATTATTAGGTGGATTAAGAAAATTAATAGATTCAATAATAATATCTTTACCAACTTTAGGAAATGTAATTTTATTTTTATTATTTATTGTTTTACTTTTTGGAATTTTAGGTATTCAATTATTTAGTGGTGCATTATATAATAGATGTAGAGAATTTCCAATTAAAATAAATGATAATTATAATAATACTGGAATTCCTTATTATCAAAGTATTCCTGTAAATGATAGAATTTGTTCTATTGAAAATTATACTGGAACTTTTCAATGTCCTAAAAATTCATATTGTGTTAATTTTTATAATATTGTTGAATATTTTGATTTAAAAAATATTACAATGAGTTCTTTTCAAAAAGAAGATGAAGGTTTAAAAAAAAATATTTGGTTATATTTTGGTTGTTTTAATTTTGATAATGTTATTGATAGTTTAATTAATACTTTTTCATTTATGACTCTTCAAAATTGGTCTAAAGATATTACAAGATTATTAGATGGTTATTCAAAAGCTTCTACAATTGTTTATTTTAATGGTATTGTTATTATTGGAGGATTTTTTATTATTAAATTAATTCTATCTGCTCAATATGATGCAATGAAAAAAGTAATTAATGATGAAATTGATCTTAAATTATTTCAATTAAATGAACAAAAAAAGAAAACTGATATTTTTTTCTTTAATAAGGAAGATAGATTAGATCTTTTTAGTCAAAAAAAAAGAGATACTTTTAGAGATATTTCTTCATATGGAAGTAATGTTGGTTTATTAATTTCTCCAAGAAAACATAAAATTAACTTTGTTGATGAGAATAAAAATCCAATATCAAAAAAACCAAGTTCAAAAGGAGAATCAAAATTTATGATAAAAAAACATTCAGCTTCTTCTTTAAAAAATTTAGATGATAATGGGAATAGTTCAAATAATTTAAGGTCAAATATTTCAATTAATAATAATCATTTAGCAGTAAATACACATTATAATAATATTAAAAGAATAATGGATAAGAGATCATCTGTATATAGTAATAAAAATATAAATAAAAAAAGTAATAATAATTCAATTTCAGAATCAAAAAGTAATAATAATTTAGATTCATTTGAAAAATCATCTCCAAAATTATTAAGTAAAGTAAAAAAAAAATTAGTAAATAAAATTAAATATATGGTTTTAGAAGAATATAGTAATACATTTCAATATAAAATATTCAATATTTTAATATATTTTATAATAACATTAAATATTATTTTTATGTGTTTAATGAAATATCCAATGACTAAGAAATTAGAACATGCAATAGATATAATTAATTTAATATGTACATCATTATTTATATTAGAAATAATTTTTAAAATTATTGTATTAGGATTTAAAAATTGGTTAAAAAATATATTTAATATAGTAGATTTAATAATTGCAGTTTTAGGATTATTTGAAATTTTATATGTTAAATTAAATAAAGATGATACAGATGATCCAAATTCTTCATTAAGTTCATTAAGAGCAATTCGTTATATTAAATTATTAAGATTTACAAAAAAAGGTGGTTTTTATCAAAAATTTATTAAATTCTTTTTAATATCATTAAAAGATTTATTTTATTATTGTATTCTATTAGTTTTTTTCATAGTTATTTTTGCAATTGCAGGAATTGAATTATTTGCAAATGCAATATTTATCTATGATAAAAAAGATGAATATAATTATGTTTATAGTACTATTAATCCACCAAGAGAAAACTTTAATAATATTCAAAATGCTTTAGTAACTGTTTTTATTGTTTTTGTTGGTGATAATTGGCCAGAAACTTTATATGAATATGAAAAAATATATAAAACTAGTTCTCAATTGTATTTTTTCGGAACTATAATTTTTGGAAATATTATGTTATTAAATTTATTTCTTTCTATTTTAATTAATAATTATCAAAGAAATGATGGAATTATTTTATTTGAAAAAGAAGATAAAAATGAACGTATAAATACTTCAAATCAATTTGAAGAAGAAATAAAAGGTTTTTGGACAAAAGTTTCTGATTGGATAAAAAAATTTTTAGATTGTTGTATAAAAGAAGAATTTCCAAGTTCAAAAAAAACATCAAAAAGAAAAGGAATAATTGGAATAGGAATTAATTTTGGAGAAGCATTTACAAAAAAAGTAGAAGATATGAAAAATATGATTAAAATAGAAAGAAGAAGTTTAATGTTATTTTCTCCTGAAAATAAATTTAGATTATTTTGTTCTAATATAGTTCAAAGAAATAAATGGTTCAAATATTTTATTTTAGGAAATATAGTAATTAGTTTAATTATAATGGCATTAGATTCGCCTTGTGAACAAGATATGTCAATCAAAAAATTAATATTAATAATAGATGCAGTATCAACTTTTATTTTTTTATTAGAAGCAGTAATTAAATCAATATCATTTGGTTTTTTATTTAATGGAGAAACATCATATTTAAGATATGAATATAACATTATTGATTTTTCTTCATTAATATTATCAATAATATATTTAATATTTTCAGCAAAAAATACATTAGATAAAGATTCATTATTAGATACTGGAAAAGGAATTGAAATATTAAGAGTAATAAAATTATTAAGATTAGTTCGTATAATAAAATTAATAGAATTAAGTAGAAGTCTCCAAGCAGCATTAAGGGCATATTATGAAAGTTGTATTCAAATGTTAAAATTAGTTTTAATTGAATGTTTAATAATATTAATTTTTGATATAATTGGAGTAAATTATTTTAGAGGAAGATTTTCAAGATGTGAATTTTCAAATATTCCATCTGAATATATGAAATTAGTAATTACTAAATGGGATTGTATGGATTATGGAGGTGATTGGATTACTCCTTATCCTAATTTAGATAATGTTAAATCTGGATTTATTTTATTTTTTGAAATGATGACTACTGAAAATTGGGTTAAATATATGTATATTGCTATGGATGCTAATAAAATTGATTATCAACCTATTAGAGATAAAAGCTTTAGATGGGCACTTTTTTTTGTTTTATATATGGTCTTTTCTTTTTTTTTTGTTTTTAATATTGCTATTGTTATCTTAAGTGATAATTTTAATAAGGAAAAAGAAAAAATTGAAAATCATCATTTTAAATTACCTATTCAAAATGAATTTTTTAAAATATTTAAAACTTTATTTAAAGTTGAAATACCTAAAAAAAGATTAAGAAGTGATAAAATTACTAAAGTTTTAATTAATATATTAGATAGTATTTACTTTGAAGTCGTTATTATTGTTTGTATAGTTGCAAATTTATTTATTTTAACTATGAATTATCCAGGTCAAAGTGAAATATCAAAAAATTTTTTTTCAGATTTAAATAATATAATAAGTTACATTTTTGTTCTTGAAGCAGTATTAAAAATTTATGTATATCGTTTTAATTATTTTAGAAATGGATGGAATTTAATAGATTTTATAGTAGTATGTGAATTTATAACAACAATATCATTAAAAAATTATTTATCATTTCTTAAAAATGAATTAGAAACAACAATATTTAAAATACTTAGAGTAGGAAGAGTATTAAAATTACTTCGTAGTATAAAAAGTTTACGTAAAATATTAAATTTATTCTTTAATTCAATTCCAGGTGTATTTAACGTTTTAATATTATATTTTATAATGATATTTATATATGGAATAATAGGAATGAATTTATTTTATAATTTAAAATATCAAAGTATAATAGATGAAAATTGGAATTTTAAAAATTTTATTAATTCAGTATTAACTTTAATTAGAGCAACATCAGGAGGAGGTTGGAATACAATAATGCATGAAAGTACAATTGAAAGAGATGGAATTAATGATTGTAAATATAAAGCAGAAATGTCAATTGATGAATTATATAAAGAAAATGTTGGTTGTGGTTCAATTTTAGGTTTTCCTTATTTTATTAGTTTTATTATATTAGCAATGATTATGTTTGTTGAGTTTTTTTCTGCTGTTATTTCTTGTGCAATGGATGATACTTATGCTATGAATTTAGATGAAATGAAAACTGGTGATATTAATAAATTTAAAAATAAATGGGCTGCAGTTGATAAAAAATGTACTGGATTTATGAATGTTGATAAATTACAAAAATTTATTTATAGAATTGGACATCCTTTAGGAATTTCTAGTATGAAAATTTCTGATTATGTTAGAGTTTGTTCTTTACTTAAAATTTATACTTATAATTATGAAGGTAAACAATATGTTTTTTTTTATGATGTTTTAATTGAATTAACTAAATATTATCTTTTACATAAAACTGTTGAAGATGAATATAATAATGATAAAGTTTTTTATAATAATATTGAAGAAATTATTGAATGTAAAACTGAATCTTTAATTAAATATATGAAATCAATTAATGAAATGCAAGAAGATCATTTTTATCAAATTTTAAATCCTTATTATTTAAATAAGAAATATTCTGATTCTTATAGAATTAATGAAATAAATAAAAATAATAATTTGTTTAATTTAAATAAGAAAATGACAGTGAATTATACTTGGGCAATTCAAAAATTATCAACTTTTACAAAATGTTATAAATGTATGAGAAAAAAAACAATTAAAATTATAGAAGAAGAAGAATTTAGAACTGATATTACTGATTATGCAATTGCTTATTCTAGAAGAATTTTGGTTGATATTCATAATTCTAATCTTAAATATAAATTTCCTATGAATAGAATGGAAATTCATGAAATAGAACATTCAACTATAAGAGAAGAAAATTCAAAATCAAAAAGTTCTGAAAATGATAAATTAAATGAAAGTTTTAGTTATAGTTCTTCTTCTTCAGATTCTTCTTCAATTTCAAATGAAGAAAAAGAATAAAAATTTAATTATAATCTTTATAAATTTTATCTATTTTATTTACTATTAATTAAATAAGGTATAATAATTAATATTTTAATATTATTAATTATTCAAAAAATATTGAATATAAAAAATTAAATTTAAATAAAATAAATTTAAAATAAAAATAAAATTTAAAATAATAATATCTAAAAAATAATTATTTAAAAACAAATGGATCAAGAAAAACAAAAATTAATAAATGATGAGATAATAGAAAAAGGATATAATCCAGAAGACTTATCAAATTATGTAACAAGATTAAAAGGTGTAGGAGTAGATGTATTATCAATTAAAGAATTAAAAGTAATGATAGAACTTTTTAAAACAGAACAATTAAATCTTTCACTTATGTCATTAGGTAATAAAAAAAGAGATAAAAAAGCAACTCCATTTGAAGTTTTATATTCAGATTGTGAATATAATGTTACTACTGGTAAACAAAAAGATAATTTATTAACTGAGTTTGAAAAAAATAAAAAAAAATTAAATGTTATTGTTGAAGAACCAAAAATTGAAAAAGGAAGTTTTTTTGGTAAAGATCAATTTGTTTTTTCTGTTATTACTAAAGAATTTCATACTAATGTTAAAAGATATTATTCTGATTTTGAATGGTTTAAATCTCAATTAAATTCAAGATATCCTTTTATTTTAGTTCCTCCTATTATTAAAGAAGCTTTTTTTTCTAATATTAATTTAAATATTTTTTCAAAGAAAAAAAGTGAACAAAATTTACCACAAGAAGAAAAAGAAAATTTAGATATGAAAGTAAGATATTTAAATAAATTTATAAATGGAATTTTAAGAAAAAAAATATTAAGAACTTCTCCACTTTTTTATGAATTTTTAACTTTAGAACAAGTAGATTTTGAAAAATTTAGAAAATATTGTGACGCAAATCCATTTGTTTTAAATTTAACATTAAATAATTTTACAACTATGAAAGGAGAAATGAAAGTAAGTTTAAATAAAGACAAAGCAGTTTATGTAAATAATCTTTTAAGAATAATGATTCCTACTACAGATTTACATAATAAATTAAGAAATTCATTTAATTTATTAATAAATGATTTAAATTTAATTTCAACTCATATGAAAGAAATAAGTGTTTTATATGAAAAATTAACAATACAAGCAAAAGATATAAAACAAAGTAATGAAGTACAAAAAATATATTCTACTTTAAAAGACATTTTCTCAAGTTATTCTTCAAATTATTTAACTCAAAGTAAATTTTTTAAAGAAGATTTTTGGGAATTTTTTAATTATATGAATATGGAATTTAGTGAATTAGATACAATAATTAAACAATTTCAAAATCAAAGACTTGAATATGAAACATTTGCAAATAATTTAATTTTAAAAAAAGAACAATTATTTATTACTAAAGATACAAGTAAATGGGAAGTTAAACAAGGAACTGAAAATCAAATTCCATTATATCAAAATGATAAAAAAAAAGCATTTGAACAAATGTGTTATAAAGAAACAAAAGTAATTGATGCTGAAAAACAAATAATTGTAATTGCAATTGATACTATTATAAATCAATTTCGAAAGTTAAAAAAATATCAAGGTGAAAGAGTTAAAGCTTTTTGGGAAAGAATAAATAATGAAAAAGAAAATCTTTTTGGAGATTTATTTACTTTAATGAAATTGATTAGTGTTAAAATAGATGAATAATATTATTTAAAGTATTTAAATGTCAGAAAATTTTTTTATTTATTTTATTAGTTTTAAATTATTTTTAAAAGTTATTTTTTTAATATAATAAAAATTGACAAATAAAAATGTCAAATATAGAAGATAATGTAACTAATAAGAATGAGAATAATAGTCCATCTATTGAAATAAAAGAAAATAATGATCAAAATATAATGAAATTAAATACATTATTATCAAATTATGAAAATGAAAAAACAAGAGTAGAAACTCTTCGTGATAATAAAAATAAAAAACATGTTACTTTTACAAAACCAGTATATACATTAATAGATGTTGAAAGTTATAAAAAATATAATGAAGATATATCAGAAACAAGATTTTATTATAATGGTCCAGAAATGAAAAGAGCAAAAGATAAAAAAGAAGTATTTTGTGACTGTTTATTGTTTTAAAGTTTATTGATTTAAATTATTAAATTTACATCATTTGATGATTTTTAATAAAGGATTTTTCCTTACTAATTATTAAAAAAAATTGTCAACAATTATTAAATGTATGTAAATATTAATTTTAATGGGTTTTTCTTTTATAATATATTAAAAATATAATTACAAACAAAAATAATAAAATAAATAATGTATAATTCATATAATTTTAAAATAAATTATTAAAAAAAAATAAAATAAAAAAACAAAATATTAAATTAATGGGAACAAACAATTCAAAAGACATCAAAAAAACTTTAAAAGGACAAAACACAACTTTACCAGAAAGTATATAAAAAAAATATAAAATATAATTTATAATTTAAAAAAAATAGCATTAACTAAAAATTCTTTTAACTACATATCAATAATAGGTAGAGGTGGATTTGGTAAAGTATGGAAAGTATACTTAAAAAAATATAACAAGCATTATGCAATGAAAGAAATGTCAAAATCAAAAATAATAGATAAAAGAAGTGAAAAAAGTGTAAAAAATGAAAGAGATTTATTATCAAAAATAAATCATCCTTTTATAATAAATATGCATTTTTCCTTTCAAGACAACGACAATTTATATTTAGTAATGGATTTATTAACAGGAGGAGATTTACGATATCATATATGTAAAAATAGGAAATTTACAGAAGAACAAAGTAAATTTTTCATAGCATGTATTTTATTAGGATTAGAATATTGTCATAAACACAAAATTATTCATAGAGATATAAAACCAGAAAATTTAGTTTTAGATTCAAAAGGTTATGTTCACATAACAGATTTTGGAATAGCAAAAATACAACAAAAACATAATTCAAAAGAAACAAGTGGTACACCTGGTTATATGAGTCCTGAAGTAATGTTTGGTCAAGATCATACAATTTTAGTTGATTATTTTGCTATTGGTGTTATGGGATTTGAATTTATGAAAGGTTACAGACCTTATTTAGGAAAAAATAGAAAAGAAATTAAAGAAAAAATTATTAGTCATCAAGCTCGTATTAAAAAATGTGATTTAGATAATAATTGGAGTGAATATTCTGCTGATTTTATTAATAGAATGTTAAATAGAAAACCTTGTTTAAGATTAGGATATAGAGATTTTTCTGATATTAAAAATCATATTTGGTTTAAAAATTATCCTTGGAAAGATTTATATAAAAAAAATGTTATTTCACCTTTTATTCCTTTAAATGGAGATAATTTTGATAGAAAATATTGTAATGCTGTTGAAAAAAATGGAATAAAAACTCTTGAAAGATATTCTCAAATTATTATGAGAGATGATTATAAATTTATTTTTAGTGATTATTATTATTTTAATAGATATTCTGATGTTATTGAAAATGTTTTTGAAAATTTTCATGAAATTTTATATGGAGATAATAATAAAAAAGGAGAAAGTGATGATTATAATTATTCTACTAATTATTCTTTTAGACAAATTAGTCAAGATCAAGTTTTAAAGAAAAATATTTTGGTTAAAAAGAATAATTTAAAGAAAGGATTAAATAATGAAAATTTTGAAATTGGAAATATTAATTTATTTGAAAATTTTATTAGTCAAAGATTACCTAAAAAGAAAAATTCTATTCATATTAAAGCTACTAGTTCAATGAATGTTGGGACTACTCAAGCTTTTTTTGAAGCTAATAATTATATTAATGATAGGAAAATGAGAAGAAATCAAAGTTTAGTTAATAATTGTTTTTTAGGAAAGGGAAATATTGGAAAAAATAATATTCCTTATGAAAAGAATACTCAAAATCAAAGTAATCAAAATAATAATAATAATGAAATTAGTTTAAGTAAAACAATGAGAATTAGTCAATCAACAAAATTAATCAAAATAAGTAAGTAATAATTATAATAAAAAGAATGATACATAAAAATACTTTTTTTCATTTATATATAGATAGTTTGTTATATTTTTTGTTTATTAAACTATTGTTTTTATTTATAATATAAAATTTATCTATTGATTTATTAATAGTTTAATTTAAAGTAAATAATTTTTTGAAAATGAAAAATAAAAAATAATTAATTAATTTAAAAAAATATCCTTTAAAAAAAAATGGAATTATCTTCTGTTTTGACCCAATAATCATACTCAAGTTATAAAATAAACATTTATAAAAATAATATAATACATATTATTAAAAAAAATATAAAAAAAATAATAAAAAAAACATCTTCAATTAAAATAAATAAAAAACATCTTCAATTAAAAAAAAAAAAATATATCCCTCGAAAAATAATATAAAAATCCAAAAAAAAAAAAAAAAAAAATAATAAATGAGAGCCTACATTTTATTCCTCTTCTTAGCACTAATATATTCACTCAAAATAAGTAAAAAGGGAATTCAATTTATAAAAGAAATTGAAAAATGTAAATTAGAAGCATATCAAAAATATGGAAAATGGAGAATTGGTTGGGGAACAACAAATAAAGACGTTGACATAACTGGCAAAAGAATTACTAAAGGATTAAAAATTAACCAAACAGTAGCTGATAGATGGTTCAAAAAAGCTATAAAAAGAAGAGAAATGGCTGTTAATAAATATTCAAATTATAAATTTAATCAAAATCAATTTGACGCTTTAGTCAGTTTTGCCTATGGTGATGGAAATCTTAAAAATCTTACAGATAGAGGTAAAAGAAGTATTGATTCTATTGCTAATTACATTACATATTTTAATAAAACTGTTGATGGTAAATTTAATCAAGATTTAGCTAATAGAAGAGCAGCTGAAAAAAGATTATATTTGACTAAATAAATTTATTTTAATAATAGTTAAAGATTGAAATTAAAATTAAACTTTATGATATTTATTTATTTTATTCTTTTTTTTTTTTATTACTGTCAAAATGATTTTTTTTAATTATAATACATATTATCATAATAATAATTTTATATTATATTGTTTATTTATGTTTAAAATAAATTTTAATATCAATTAGATAATAGTAAATTAATATTTATTTTTATTATTTTTTATTTATTTTTATTATTATATTAAATATTAATTTTTATTATTTTTCAATTTTAATTTTTGAAAAAAATTAATGAAAAAAAAAGAAAAAAAAGTTAAAAAAGCAAAAAAAGAAAAGCCACAAAAGAAAACAAAAGATTTTATCCCTTCTCAATTTTTAGATTTAATAAGGGAAATGAAACAAATACAAGATGATGAAAATATAGATGATGATAATTTAAATATAAACAAACAATATAAACCTACATCAATTCCTTATAAAATTCCAGAAGAATGGAAATATAATTCAGAGGAAGAAATTAATAATGAAATATTAAATATAGAAAATAATAATTATGATTTATTTATTGATCCTGATAATGAAGAATTATTAAAAAATCTTCCATTATATTTTTTAGATTTATTTCATAATCAATTAAATTGGAATAGACCTTTTTTTTATATACCAAATTATTATTTAATTGAAAAAATAAAAATATTATTTCCAAAAAGAAATTATTTTAATGTAAGTAATGAAATAAGAAATTATTATTTAAAATATTTAGAAGATATACAAAATGGAATTCAAAATGAAAATGAAGAAGAAGAATTTATTCAATTTTTAGGTAAAGATGAAAATTTATTAAAGAAAAAAATATATAAAGATTTGTATCCAATATTATCAAAAGAATATAAATATTATATTTGTAATTATTCTTCTAGATATGAAAATGATGAAGAATATGAATTAAGAATAGAAAATGAAAAAAAGGAAGAAAAAAAACAAAAAAAAACAAAGAAAAAAATAATAAATGAAGATAGAAAACAAATAAATGAAATAATACAAAGTAATTTAGAATTTTCAACAAATTCACAAGTTAAAAATTCATTTTATACTTGGTTAACTTCAATATATCAATTAATATTTGATTTAAAATTAACTGATATAAATACAAAAAAAAGTTTTTTATATAATATTTATCCTCAAGAAAATGGGATTCCAATTTATAATCCTAAAGGTAAATATATTATTAAATTATATTTAATGGGTAAACCAAGAAAAATTATAATTGATGATCAAATTCCATTTAATAAAGATAATGATTTTATTTTTCCAAAATGTAAAAATATTGAAGAATTATGGCCAGTACTTTTTACTAAAGCTTTAATGAAATTAAATATGTATAAAGTAAAACATCCTCAATATTTTAAAAAAGAAGAATTTGATGATATTGGTTTAATTTATAATTTAACTGGAAAATTTGTATCTTCATATAATATTAATGATGTTAATATTTTAAATTTATTAAATAAAGAATTTCCTTTAATTAATAAGGAACATAAATTTTATTTTGGTATTTATAATCAAGTTAATACTAAAACAATGAAAAATAAAATTTCATACAATTCATATGAACAAAGAATAAATGAATTAAATAATCAAAGTAGAACATATGAATTAAATAAACCAATTATTCCTTTAATACAAAATTTAAGAAATCTTTCTCCTAAAAAGAGAAAAAGTAAATTTAAAGATTTTTTAGAAACTCGTCATATAACAATTAGAAGTAAATCAAATGAAGACAAAATAAATGAAGATTTTAAATATAATTTAAAAAAAACTATGACAATATTTTCAAATAAAATAGGAATTTCAAGACCAAATACTAAAACTGAGAATTTAATAAATGATAATTTTATTGATAATTTTATTTATACTTTAACAGATTATTTTAATAGTAAAGATTTTAATATGAAAAGAACTAAAAATTTATATATTGAAGATTTAATAAAAGAATCTGAATTATCAAGAAAACAATATAAAAAAATTAAACATGATGAAAGAAGAGAATATTCAATATCAATCAAAAAAATGATGATAAGACATTTAAAAGAAAAACAATTAAGAATGGAAGAATTAAAAACAAATAAAAATAATATTCAATTATATAAATTATTCAATGGATGTGAAAATATTCCAATATTTGATTATTATAATGAATATACAGAAAAAGAACTTTTTGAATGTAAAAAGTGTTTAATTAATAATTGGAAATTTCCCCCTTTTGAATATTTTAATTTTAGTGATGATGAAAAAGAAAAAGAAGAAGCAAAAAAAGAAATTAAAGAAGAAATAGAAGTAATAGTAAAAGAAAAAGAAGAAGAAAAAAAAATAAAAGAAAAAAGTAAAAAAAAAGGAAAAGAAAAAGAAGAAAAAAAAGAAGAATTAAAAAAAGAAATAAAAAAAGAAGAATTAAATGAAGAAATAAAAAAAGAAGAATTAAATGAAGAAATAAAAAAAGAAGAAAATGAAGAAATAAAAAAAGAAGAAAATGAAGAAATAAAAAAAGAAGAAAAAGAAGAAAAAAAAAAGGAAAAAATAACTAAAAATAAAATATATAAATTTTCTAAAGAAGATTATATTCAAATTTGTGGAGATGATCTAATAAAAGAAAGTAATATAAATAAAGAAAAAATAATAAACCCTAAAGAAGATAATAATATAGGTAATTGGATAAACCTTGAAACAATAAATAATCATTTTAATAAAATATTATTAATTATTGATAAAGATTCATTTTATCAAAATGAATTATATTGTGATAATAACTTTTATAATTATAATTCAGATCTATTTGAATTAAATGAAGAAAATAAAACATTTTATTTATCAAGTGAAAATATAACTGATAAAGAAAAAGAATATTCTTTAATAATAAATTTTCAACCTTATATTGAAGATTTTAATTATTCACAATTTAAAGAATATTTAGCTCCATATATTACTATAGAAATATATAAAATAAATCCAATGACTTTAATTAAAGAAAAAATTACTTTAAATTATTTATATTCATGTTATTTTGATGATAAATTAAAGGGAAATTCTGATTATTTAATTTGTATTAAAAATGGTTATTTTCCAGTTGGTTTTATTATTCAAATTTTGTCAAATGGTTTTGAAATTGAGAATATTAATATAAATGTTTTATTTCAAGATTTATTAAATTATGAAGAACAAAATTTCACAATTGATTTTCCTTCAATTGAAAAAGATAATTTTTGGTTATTAGGAAGATTTTCAATAGAAAAAAATGAAAATGGTATTGAAAGAAAAAAACAAAAAGCTGAAAAGAATAAAAATAATAAAAAAACAAAAAACGAAAAAAAAGATAAGAAAGATAAGAAAGAAAATAAAGATAAGAAAGAAAATAAAAATAAAGATAAAATTAAAAATAATATTAAAAAAAATATTGATATAGATAATCCTGAGAAAATAACTAATAATAACGATGAGGTAGAAAATATAGATGAGATTGAAACTAAAATTGATTATAAACCAAATGAATTAAAATTTAAAATAAATATTAAATATCCAATTAATTCAATAATTCCTTTTATTAATATATATATTCAAAAAAGTAATGAATTAAAAACTAGAAAAATTATATCAAATGATGAATTTATAAATTTAACTCTTGAAGAAAATATAAAATATTATATAATATTAAGTATAAAACCAGAATTTTCATTAAATCCAGATTCATTAGATATAATAATATTATATAATAATTTGAATTATTCTTTTGAATTATCTGATGATTTAATTCCATATTATATAGAAGATAAATGTGCAGAAAATAAAGAAAATGGATTAATTTTTTCTGAATATATTTATCCTTCAGAAATTGATGTTTTATCAACAATGGTTATTAATATAAGAAATAATTTTGATGGAATAAATGAAATCTTTAAAAACGATGAAATGAGATTAATTTTAGAATTATATCAATTAAAAGATGAACCTAATAATGATTTTAAGAATAATTCTATTATTTTTTCTTATTCTGATATAGGAGAATTATTATATAAATGGGATTTTTGTAATGATATTGTAATTATAAATATTCCATTTCATTATACAAAAACAATTAAAAAAGAAACACAAATCACAGAAGAAAATAATGTTAATATTAAAGAAAAAGAAAAAAAGATAAAAGAAAATAAAAATAAAAAACCTCATGAAATTATTTTACCATATTTATTAATATGTTATATAGAAGATAGAAAAACATTTGAAAAAAAAGATTTATCTAATATATATTGGAAAATAACAATATTTACAAATAACTTAATTTGTTTTATTAAAAATAATTCAAAAATAAATCATGAAAATAAATTAAAACTTAAATGGGAAGAAGAAGAAAAAGGAAGAAAATTAAAAGCTAGTAATTCAAGAAAAATTTTTTTAATTTATCAAAAGAAAAATAAAGGAGAAGAATTGTCAAATGAAGAAGAATTTATATTAAATAATGTTAAAAGGAGACATTATAGTAATGATGAAAAAGAATTACAAAATATAGATAAAAAAGTAAATATGACTGGAATTAAAAATAAAAAAATTATAAAAAAATTTTCTAAATTAATTAGTAAATCTAATTTAATTGAAAAAAATAATAATGAAGAGTCTTCTTATTCTATTTTATCTACTTTAGCAATTAATAAGAATTTTAATAATAAAAAAGTTTTTAGTATGAAAAATATATTATTAAAGAAAAATGATTATATTAATGAAAATCCTAAAAATAATTTAATAAGACATTATTTAGATTCTTTACAAAATAAAAAACCTTATTTAGTAAAGAAAAATGATATTTTACCAGAAATAATGAATAAAGAAAAATATGAACAAAAAAAACAAATTATATTATCTTCATTTGAAGAAAATGAAAAAGATTTTAAAAATAACAATATATGTAAAATAATTGATGATGAAGAAAGAAATAATTTATATAAAAAATTTAATTTTTCATATATGAAAAGTAGAATGAAAAAAAATAAAAGTTGTGAAGATTTAATGGCACAAAGAACAAGAATTAATAGTATTTTTTTAGATAAAATTGAATATCATAATAAAATTAAAAAAATTTTAAATGACAAAAAATCAGATGTTAATCATAAAATTTCTTTATATGATGAAGCAAAAAATAAATTAAATAATGATGATAATTATTTAATAGATTTATTCTTAGATATTTCTTTATTTAAAGAAAATATATTAATTGAAGAAATTTCAAACAAAAAGAAAAAAAATAATAATATTATAATGAAATTAATTGAAGATATAAGATTAAATAATTGGAAAATTTCAGAACAAATTCTTCAAGAAGCAACAAATATTTTAAATTTTAAATAAATTATCTGTTTTATAAATTTTTCTATTAATTATATATATTATATAAAATAATTTAAAATTATCATATTTATATTAAATAATTTAATAAAATTTAATATAATTATATTATTGTTTTTTTGATTTTTTTAGCTTTTAACTCTAATTTTTTATTATAATTAAAATTATTATTTTCAAATATTCTTTATTAAATAAAAAAGTTTTATGCATTTGTTAATCAAAATAATGTAATTAAATTATTTTTTTTAGTTATATAACAACTCATTTATTGTTTCATTTCAAAAAATCTTTTCAAAATATTTTAAAATAATAATTTTAATAAAAATCATAGTAAAGGAAAAAAAAATTTCAATTAATAATAAAACAAAATTTTAAAAACTGTTAAACTTTGTAAAAATATTTGTGAAAAATGTTTCAATAAAAGTTAAAAAATTTAATAAAAGTTATTAAAAAAAATGAAAACAAAATATTTTCTAAGATTTGATTTGTTATATATTATTATACTCTTTTTTTTATTGAATTATAGTTTTATTTTACCACTTTTATTTGATATTTAGTTTAAATATTCTTTGTTTTTATCTGAAATATTTTAAAATATAAAAAAATAATATACATAATTTAATAAAAAAAATAAATAAAATATAAAATAATGAATCAAATATAAAATAATTAAATTTAAATAATTTAATAAAAATAATTAATAAAAAAAATATAAATTTATATTTATATTAAATAGATTTTTTTTATCTACATTTAATAATTATTAATATATTTATTGTTAAATAATTAAAAAATAGTTTACTCCATATTTTTTTTATAAATAATATTACATAAAGAATAAAAAAAAAAATAAAGAATAAAAATAAAGGATTAAATTAAATCATTAATAAATTTGTTTCCAGAGTTTTTTATTTACATCAAATAATTTGGATATTTTTTATTTTTTAAATTTGTTTCTTTTTTTTCTTGCTCTTGAAGGTTCGAAGAAAGATAGAAAATCTTTTGCTGCTTCCTCTAATTTTTCTAAATATTCATTTTTATTTTTTTTTATTCTAAGATCATTTAAAAAATCATTAAAATTTTTTGCTTTTTTTAATCCATATTTGTCAATTAAATGTTGTTTTTCAGTATAAACAAATTTAGAATAAAAATCTTTAAAAGTAAAATTCAATAATTCATTTGTTAAAGGGAAAATTTCTTTTAATTCAATTATTTTTTCGACATTGTTTTTATTAAAAAATTTATTTTCGGTTTTATATGTGTCTCTAATTGGGTTATTGGATAAAATATCTAAAATTTTAGTTTCTAATAATTCATTATTATATTTAATTGAAAGATTTGAAGTTACTTCTTTACAAATATTTTTTATTATGATATTTTGTTTATTCTTATTTTCTTTAATAATGCAATCATTTAGTAAATCAATAATAAATAAAATAAAATGAAATCTTATTGTTTTTATCCTATTATCTTTTTTAAATTTTGAATGTACATTTTCAGTTTGTGTATTATTAGTTTCATATATAATTATAGAAGTATCTTCTTTTTTTTTTCGACCTTTATTTTTTGGCTTTTGAACTCTAAATACAGGATCAGTTTTATTTTGTGATGGTAATTCTGGGGTAAATGGATTTGTAGTCATAGAATCTTGTTGAGATATATTTATTGTAATTTGAGGAACATCACTACATAAATTTTCCTCTTTAAATTCTGGATTTAGAAATATTTTTTCATCCTCATTGTTAAAGTTTTCAGATAAAATATCTACTTCTTTATCAGAAGTGTTTTGACATTGAAAAGTAAAGACTTTTTCTATTCCCACATCTATATTATCATATTCTTCTGATTTCATTAAATCATCTTTAATCATATGATTTTCATTAGGAATATATTGTGGGAGAGCATTATGTAGATCCATTTTATCTGAAAATTTTTTTAATTTTATAATATTTATATAAATTTATATTTATAATATTATATATAATAGATTTTATTAGATAATTTTTATGATAGATATGAAACTTCTTCATATTATTTGATTTGTTTTTATTAATGGATCTTCAATGTTAAAAATTTGTTTTCAAATTTTTTGCAATGATATATTTTAATTTTTTTTACTAACTCTTTTGAATAAACAAAAAAAATAAAAAATTAATTAAATAAAAATATAATTATTTTTTTTTAAAATATGATTATTTTTATTGATTTTAAATTCAATGGTACTTAAATAAATTTTCTTTCTCTATTAATAAAATAATATATTTTTTTAATTCTTTGATAATTCTTCAATATGAGCTTTCATTGAATTTATTTCATATGCATTTTCCTTTATTTGGGCTAATAAATATTCATTATCATAAAACATTTTCCAATATTCTTGATAATAATTTACAGTTGGATTATAAACTAATTTTATATCTTTTTTAATTTGAAACTTTAATGAAGATGTTGATGAATTATTTTGATTATTTTCTAATTTTTCTTTTTGTATTTCTTTTATATTATTTATTTTTGAATTTATATTATTATCATTATTATTATTTATATTTGAAAATATTGATTTGTCATTATTTGATATTTTATTTATATTTTTTTTTGGAATATCTTGAAAATAATTTAAAAAGATTTTATCTTTTTTATCTCTTTTTGATTTCATGATTTTAAGATAATATTGAAGTAATAAATATTTATTTTTAATTTATATATTTATTTTTAATTTAATGTATTATTTAATTTTTAGAAAATAAGCTTTGCTTTTTAATTGAAATCAATTTTGAAATTTGATTAAGTAAAAGAGGATCAGATAACAATGTAATACAAAATTTTTCTAAAAGATTTTCATTAATATCAACAATAGTTTTAGAATTCATAAGATTATTTTTTAATTGAATTAAATCTGAAAAAGTTTTATTTTCAGGAATATCATTATTTTCAATTTCAAAAGAAGCATTCCAACTTCTAATATCTTCATTAAAGACAATATTAATTAGAAAATAAACTTTTTTCATAATTGAATTTCTAAAATCATAAATTATATTATCATTAGATTCATTATTAGGAAATTCTCCAACAAAATATTTTTCAAAAAAAACAAAAATTTCTTTTTCTTTAATATAAGTAATAATAATATTAATTAAAGTATCTTGAAAATCAAAAGATTGACTATTAAAATAATAAACCATATTCATAAACATTTCATGTTCATTTCCTTCTGCATTTCCAGATAAATCAAAAAATTCATTTTGTTTATTATAAAAAAATGGTATATTATTTATTCCTTGACTTTCATCATATTTTTCTCTTGATAAATGATAATCATCAGTTAAACAAGTTAAAAATATATAAATATTAAATATATATTTTTGAGAATTTCCTTCATAAAAAGGTTCTAATCTTTGTAATACTTGATTTAATAAAATTTCATCATCACAATTATATATTGTTGTTATTATTTTTGATATTTGTTTTGGATTTAAATATAAATTCATAAAAATTTCTTCTTTATCTTCTTTATGTTGTATTATTGTATCATCTTTTGCTTTTTCTAAAATTGAAACTCCTAAATTTTTTTCTATATTTGAACGAAGAAATAAAAAGAATATAAAATCTTCATTATTATAATTTTCATTTAAAAAATCTGAAAATAATCTTATATCTTCATAATTAATTTTAAAATATTCTAAAGATAATAAAATATTCATACAAGTTTGATCAATTAATTGTTTTTTTGCCCATTTATTTACAATAAATTCAAAAACAAAAGAAGGAAAAGAAGGGAAAATATTTTCATTATTTTCATTAATTTTCATTTTTAAAATCTGAGTATATTTCACAAAAGCAACTGAATAAATTTCTTCTATACAATATCTTAAATCATATAAAGTTATTTTTTTTGCTCTAATTCCAACCATTGGTTTAACTAAAGAAATAAATTTGAAATAAACTTTTGCTAAAATTTCTGCAGAGATATTTGAATTATATTTTTTATCTTCTTTTTTATTTTTTGTTATATTGGAATTTGAATTTTCTGGATTTTCAAATTTTACCATTGCAAAAGAATCTCCATTTTCATCTTTGTTAAATTTTATTTGATTCTCATTAATAAATGAATATATTTTTTCTTTTCTTATATTTGGAACATCTGATAAATTTATTTTATTAACAAAACCAAATGAACTTGAATTTGACATTTTTTTATTCTTTATTTATTTTTTTAAATTTAAATTTTATTTATTTATGAATTGAAAAAAATTTATTAATTTTTTACTTTTTGTTTAAATAAGAAACTAAAAGAGAAATATCAATTGAATCTTCATCTTTTATTTCATTAATATTATCTTTTATATACAATAAAATATCATTTATATTTTTTAAAGTAACCTCTCTTAATTTGAATTGATTATTATATGACATTAAAATTGCTTTTATAAAAGTAATACATTCATGAATATAATTTCCTTTTGATAAAATTGGACAAATTGCTAATAAAGTATTTTCAATTGTATTTATTTCTAATTCTTTAATATCTTTTAAATTTATATTTGAAATACAATTAATTATTGATGATTCATCACCTGAAGAAATACATTTTTTTAATTGTTTATTTATTATATTTTCATTTTGAGATAAATTATTATTATTATTAATGTTACTTTTTTTAGGTTTTAAAATATTATTTTCTAAATTTTCAATCTTTTGATTTAATAAATTTATTTGTTCTGTTGAATAATTTTGAATATTTGAAATTACGTCTAATAAATATAATTGTTTATCTGACATTGTTTTCATTTGAGAAAGAAGAATTGAAATTTTATTTTCATATTCAGGAATTATATTTCTATTATATAAATTACCAGTATTACTAATTTCTGATTCTATTATTTCAGTATTATAATTTTTATTAATTGAAAAATTATCATTTTGAGATTTTGTTTTAGTTATTTGTTTATTCACATTCTTTTTCTTTTTATTTGAAGTAGGAATTTTCTTTTTTATAAATTGAGGTTTTTCTTCATTATTTAAATCAGTAATTTTTAAAGGATTTTGATTTGTTTTAATATTATTCATTAATATTTTATCATTTTGATTTTTATTTAAATCAATATCACTTTCTTTTTCTTTTTTATAATTTGAATTTATATTAATATTATTTTCATCTTTAATTATACTTTCATTAGAAATAAGACTTTGTTTTATTCTCTTTTTTTCAACATTAACTCCTAATAATTTTAAAATATTATCAGATTCTTCTTCAATTTTTTCATTTGATGAATTTTCAATTACTTCAAGAAAATTTTGAATTTGTTCTTTTAAAGGAGTAATTGAATTTTCACAATAAATTAATAAATTTTTAATTATATCTAAAGTAATTATTTTATTATTATCATTTTCATCATTTAAAAAATCTAAAATTTTATATAAAGTAACAGCAGCAAATTGTTCAAAATTATTTTCAGAAATTAATATTAATTCATTTAAACAATTTAATAATTCATATTTTTTTAAAAAATTACTATCTTCTAATAAATCAGAAATATTTTCCCAAATTATTTTTTGAACATCAAAATCATTATTATCACTTGTATTATTTAAACTTAAAAAATTAATTAAAGCTAAAAAAGTTTTAACTCCAATTTCTTGAGAACATAAATTATTTTGTTTCATATTATAAACACAAAATCCATTTAATAATTTAAATACTTCAGAATTTTCTTTAATTTCATGACAACCTTTTAAAATATTTAAATAACTATTTTCAATATCTTGAATATTTTCATCTGCAATATTTTCTTGTAAAGCAGTTAAAATTTCGGATAAAAAAATTATCATTTCATCTGGATTTAATGTTTTAATTACAGAATCTAATAAATTAAAACCTTTGTGATTTCCATTTATTGATTCTAATGTTATAAATGATGATATATTTTTTATTATGAAATTTATTGCTTGATTATTATTTATTTTTGATTTTATTAATTGAGACATTTTTAAACATTGTTCTCTTATATTTTCTTGATTTTGGTTTTTTTTAATTGATGAAGTTATATCAAATAATATTTCATTTAATTCTTGTTGTTCTTCATTTTTTAAAGGAGTTGAATTTAATGACATATTGTTTTAATTTTTATAATTTAAATTATTGATTTATTTTAAATATTATTATTTATTTCTAAAATTGTTTTTTTATAAATATTATTTATTATATAAATGTAAAAATATTAAAATAAAAAAAAAATTCACATTTAAAAAATAACCAACAAAAAAAAAATTAAAAAATAATTAATTAATACAAAAAAAAATGTTTGAAAATGATGCAAAAGGTTGGTTTGGTAGTTATTCAATAGCAGGAAGAAACTCAGCAGAAAAATATCATATAATAGTACATAAAGAAGAAATTTTAAATGGTGAAAAAAAAAAAATAGTTATAAAAGATATTTTCACTCCAGACGAACCACAACAAGTAGAATCATTAGAAGATAATTTAGATATATTTAAAGTTTATTCAAGTGAAAATAAAGATAAAATAGGTGTAATATCAAAATCTCAAAATAAAAAACCATTAATTAAATTAATAAAAAAAGATAAATTTCAATATCATAATAAACATATGAATGATTTAAATAAAAGAAAAAAAAAATCAGGTGAATCATGTTCAAGATATTATCCAAGATATGAATATATTTGGCCAAGATTAATAACTGGTCCAGAATGGGAAATAGTAAAAGGAAGAGTATATAAAAAAACACCAAAAGATACTAAAGATTTTTTTTATAGAAAAAGTTCAGTTTTAGAAGCAAAAACATTAGTAAATATGAATAAAACAACAATAAGAGGTGATTTTTCAAATATGGGAAATGATGTTAGAATAAGAACAGATTGTCCTTTCATTCCAAATACAATCAAAAATAATAAAAATAAAACAATACCAACAACAAATCAAATATCAACAGAAAATACAAATAATAATTCAAAAATTAGTAAAACATATACAAAATTTAGAAATAAATCAAATAATATAAATATTGATTCAGAATCAGTTGATGTATTAACAAATACAAATAATACTAATTATACAAATCCTAATATTATACCACATTATTCAAATGAAAATAGAGCTCCTGATTTTAGAAAGACAATAAGTAGAGAACAAAGAGAAAAAGTAAAAGGATTTAAAACAAATGCAATTCCTTTTGTAATGCCTAATTATTCTTTAGTTCGTGAAAGAGCATTAACAATGGCAGTTTATGATAAACCTGTCCCAGTAAGATCTAAAGTAAAATATATGAAAGGTGTTCATTCTGGTATTATGTTTAATCCTGATTTAGTTATTGATAAAGTTAATAATCATATTGAAAGTAAATCACCTAATTTTAAATTAATGACTTCTCGTCCTTCTAAAAAAGGTTCTCCTTTACCTTCTTATATGCAAAAAAATGTTGATAGAAAAAGTGTTTATATAATTAATGATAAAAGTCTTGAAATGAATAATTATCCAAATGGAAAATTTATGAGTGCTACTACTTCATTTTGGCCTAAGAAAAGTTATAATAATATTATTAATTTAAATTTAATGAGATCTAAGAAATTTAAAGAAAAAGATACTGATGAAGCTTTAGAAAATAAAAAAGAATTATTGAAATCACAAATGAATTTTTCTCATAAGAATTTTGATACTTTAATTAAAGAAGGTGCTCTTAATAAATTTGATAATGTTACTTATAAAACTATACATCATGAACATAAAATTAATCCTGGTGATATGGAAAAATTTCTTGCTAATTTTGATGATGTTGATGTTTAAATTTTTATATTTTTTTTATATGAGATAAATGATAATTTTTTTATTTAGTTATTTTATAGGATTATAAAAAGTAAAAAAAGTAAAAAAAATATACAATAATATATAAATCTTTTATTAATTTAAAAATTTTTATTTTCATTTATTAAAAATTAATTAATGTTGGAATAATTTTTTAAATAATTGTTCATGTTGACTTAACTCACAATCATAATCACTTCTTTTATAACTTTTAATATTTGTAATTAAATTAGAAATAAAAATTTCATCACAAACTTGTTTAATATCATCACCATAAATATTAACAATATCAACAACAAAAGATAACATACTTATTAAAATTTTATCATTCATACAAACTTTATCATTAACAATTGTTTTAAAAAAAGTAAAAATATTAGGAATAAAAGGATTTAATAGTTCAGTTTTATCTTCAACAGAAAATTCAATACAAGTAAAAGTCATTATAATTTCATATCTTAAATTTTTAATAAATTCAATAGTTTCTTCATCATCATTTTCACTAATATTAATTCCCATTTCACAAGCAGAAAATAATAATTGCATAACAGTATTTAAATAAGTAGAAAATTTTAATCCAATATTAAAAGCAATTTCACCTAAACATGATATTGCAATTGTTTTATTTACTCTTTTAACATCATTTGAAGTACAAACTTCAATTAAAGTTTTTATAATATCATTTGCATTATTTTCTATATTTTTTTTTATTGATTGTATTGAATTTGATAAAGCAACTAAACCACTTTTACTAAGTGATAATATATCATAAGATTTAATTGAATAATCTATAAAAGGATAATAATTTATAAATATTTCTGTAAAAGATTCTTTCATATTTGTTGCCAATGCACCTAATGCTAAATTTGCTTCTTCAAAAACTGTTTCTCTAAATTTAAATATATTATATGTTAATGTCCAAATTTTTTTACCTAATTCTAAATCAATTTGAGATTTTAATTTATTAAATATTATTCTTAATAAAGTATAATAATAATCTTGTATTTGAAATATTTTTTCTTTATTTGCACCATTAGATATCATATTATTAAATTGTGTATAAGTACTTTCAATTTCTATTAAAAATTGCATTAATATTTCTATTATTTTTTCTTGTTTATCATGTGAAGAATAATCAATTAAAGTACCAATTGTTATTAATCTACTTAATGCTAATTTTGTATTTTCTGTACTTGAAATTGCTTCTTTTGTTGCTGGAATAAATATATTTCTAATTATATCATCAAAGAAATTACTTAAGACATTTGAACTTTTATTTGTTTGAAGATCACCATTTGCTTTAATTATATTTTGTAATATTAAAAATATATTTTGTGATACTGAAGGAGATGATGAATTTAAACAATTTAATAAAAGTGGTATTACTTGACTTAATTTATTTGAATCAATTACTTTTGGATATAATTTAGTTAATTGTATTAAAAGATATGATGAACTTTTTTGTAATTTTATATCTGAAAAAGTGTTTAAATCTTTAAAAATATTATTTATATTTTTTTGAATTAAAGAAAACATTTCATTTCTATAAATAGTATGTAATGCACTTGATAATAAATACCAACATTTACATTTTTCATTAATGTTATTACAATTTTTAATTTGTTCACCTAATTCTTTAAAAAATACATTAATAGTATTTGAATCAACAACTTTAACTAAAACACTTAAAATATATAAACAACCTTTTGATAAATTCCATTCATTTTCATCTTCATCTTCTTCTGGAACTTTAACATATTTAATAATCATTTTTTTTAAATCTTCACTAATTCTATTAAAATATTTCTGAGATTTATTTTTATAATTTCCACTTAATAAATCATTAATTGAAATATTATCAATATTTTCTCTTTTTGATTCTTCATCACCAATAGAACAAATAATTTCAATGCCAAAAAGAGATAATTTTTCATTTGATTGTTCCTTACTTGAAATAATATTAAATGCAAATTTAATAATTTGTTCAAAAAAAGGATTAATATAATCATAATAATTAGAAATTCCAATAATTTCAATAAATAACATAGCAATTTTTTCAAGTACTTCATCATTATTTTGAAATTTTTCACCAACTGAAAAAATAGAATTCATAATATTATTAATATCTTTTTCACTTGAAAAATTTTTTTCAGCAAATTTAACAGTATTAAACAAACTTTTTAAGACTTGAATACATACATTAACATCATTACAATTAATTAAATTTTGAATTAAAGAATTTAAAATATTATCAACAGTACTAGTATCAATTCCTTTTATTGATATTTCTTCACAAATATAACCTAAAGTTTCAATTGCAGCTAATTTTAAATTTATATCTTCATTAAAACAATTTTTAGTTAAGGAATCAATTAAATCAGGCCAATAAGTCATTATTGGTTGATCTATTTTACAAATTGAAGCAATTACATTTGATGCACTTGATCTTATTTCTTTATATTTTGATGCTAAAGATGATAAAATTAAAAGTTTTATTTTATTTTTATCTTCACCTGTTAACTCATTTTTCCATTTATTTTGTAAATTTTCAAAATGAATTAATGAATTTTTTATTAAGATTGCACTTAATTGTCTTATATTTTTAGGTTTTGATTCATTTGATAATATATCTCCTAAAGTATGAAGAAAATAAGAAAAATTTGATTGAGATAATTTCATTATTTCTTCCATTGCTGGTTGATTTATTGATTTATCTGGACTCAAGGCATTCGATAATATTTGTTCTATATTATCTTGATTTTGAGACATTTCGTGTTTTTTGATAAAATTTAAATGAGAAAAAAATTATCTTTTATATACTAGTTTTAATTTTTTTTTATTTAAATTTTTATTTTTTTTTTTCTATTAATTAATAATTTTTTTATTAATAAAAGGATTATTAAATATAATTTATAATTATTAATATTTCTTTAAATTATTTTAAATTAAAAATTAAATCAATTTCAAAAAAAAAAAAATATAAGATTAATTAGTTTTTACTCTCTCAATTAATTCAATATAAGTAAAAATCAAAGTATTTTCTTCTGGATTGGCACTTAAATCAATTTCAGCATGTTTTCCTTTTAATTTTGTATATTCAATATCACCAATAATTTCTCCATCAGAAACACTAGTCAAAACAAATTTCATATTATCTTCAGAACCAAAAGGACTTACTATAACATTTTTATCTTGTAAAAAATTAGAAATTTCAGCATCAATTTCACAATTAATAATTTGAATATTATTAAAATCACTTAAATCACTAATTGTTAATTTTCCACCATTTTTATTTTCACTTTTTGAAATAATATAATTTTCTTTTCCAATATGAATATAATTACAATTTCTAAATTCTTCAATTAATTTTCCATCATCAAGTGAAAAAATAACTGCTTGTGATTGACCAGAATTATCCATTCCTTTAACAATAAAAAATTTATTTTGAAGAGAACTTGAAATAGATTCAATTTTTTCATAAATAAAAGGTGATTCACATTCAATTAATAAATTTCTACTTTCAAAATCAAAAACAATTGGATTTTGTTTTTCAGAAGCACAAATAATTTTAGGTTGATCACCTTTAGTAATAGTAACAAAAGTATTTTTATTATCACCTTCACCATAAACATAAGAATAAAATTTATTTGTTTGTAAATTCCAAACTCTACAAATTTCTTCTCCTTTAACACAACCACAACATAATAAATCTCCTTTTTCAGAAAATGAAAATGAAAAAGTATTAAAACCACTTAAAGACATTAATTCAATACCAGTTGAATAATTATATATTTTAATTATTTCATTATCAGATTTTGTTGCAACTACTCCATAATCACTTGAAGAAGGAACCATTTCACATAATAATAAATCTTTATTTTGAAATTTACGAATTATTTCTCCTGTTTCACAATTATATAATATTGCATTTTTATCATCAATATATGCTAATAAAACTTTAAAATCAGGTGAAAATGTAAAATTATTAAATTTTTCTGGATTTTTATTTAACCAAATATACTTTTCTGTTTCACCATCATTGTAATTTAATATTGTTATACAATAATCATTTGATATTACTAATTTTTCTTGTTGGAAATTAAATGAATAAGAATTGAATTTTTCTTTAAATAAAGAACCTATGTTTATTTTTTTTTCTAAATTCCAAAAATCAATATTTTTATAATTTGTAGATACACCCAATTTACATGATTGACTTAATTTAATACTTGAAGCATCATTTTCAAATCCAATTATATTTTCTAATTCTCCTGATTCAATATCCATTTTAAAAATACCTGATTTATTACCAAAATAAATATATTCTAAATCAGGAGAAAGCATCATTGCTAAAATATCATCATAATTTATATTTTTATCTCCAATATTTAAAGTTTTGATAACTTTATCATCTTTATTTCCAAAATCATGTATATTAATACTTAAATTTTGTTTAACTGAAATAAGTAAATTATCTCTTATAATTTTATTATCACTTTGTTCAATTATTTCTTTAACTACATTTCCTTTTAAAGTATCCCAAATACAAAAACCATAATCATAAGCTAAACCAAAAAATCTACATTTAGCAGAAAAAGTAAAAGCAATTGGAATATTTTTTTCTCTATTATTTGATTTAAAAATAGCAATTTTTTTCCCTGAAGTAATATTGTAATGAATAGGAGGTTGATTTTTATAAATAATAACAAAACTTCTTGAATCAGGAGCAAAGTCAACTCCAAAAATTTTTACTTCTTTATATATAAATTTATATTCTAATAAATTATCAATATAATATATTAATACTATATCATTATAATCTCCTTTTCCTATTATTGATAAATACTTTTCATTTGGTGATAAACGAGGATCAATAAAATTGTAACCTTCAGGAACTTCTTGATGAAGAAACAATCCTATTGATTCTTGATATATTGATGTATAGTTAAATTTATCAGTTGGATTGAATTTTATTTTATAATGACCTTGAAGTAAAGAGTTTGGATCGGTTGTCATTTTTTATTTCTTTTTTTTATTTGTATATTTATTTATTTTATAATTTTATTTGATATTTCAAAATAAATTTTTTTTATTTTTATTCCAATTTTCATATATGTTTATAGGTTTAGTGTTTTTATTAGAATTTTTATTTATATATTAATTAAAGAGAGTTTGTTTAATTATATAATATTAGAGAATCAATTCTATAAATAAACTTATTTTAACTCATATTCTCAATTTTAAAATTATTAAATAGTAATTATCTAAATAAAATAAATCAAAAATAAAAAAAATTACAAAAAACTAACATTCACTTTTAAATAATCATTAAAAGTAAAAATAAAAAGAATTAAAAAAATAATTAAAAAAAATTAAAAAAAAAATAAAAAAATGAAACCAAAAGACACAAAAAAAGACCCAAAAAAGCAAGAAGAAGTAGTAGAAGAACAAGAGCCAGAACCACAACCAGAAAAAGAGAAAAATTTAGAACGTTTCATTCACGTAACAACATATTCAGATAGTAAATCAATGGAAATAATAAGAGATCTCTTTGAAGAAATAAATCAAGCTGCATTTGAATTACGTTCAGTAAAAGAAATTTATACAAAAGCATTAACAGATGAAGAAAGAGATAATAATGAAATAGATTATGTAAGTGGAGTACAAATTTTAGATAAAGAAAGAAGAATTACAATAATTGAAGGAATAACAGGAAAAGGAATAAAAAAATTTAAAGATGCTCTTCCAAAAAATCAAATGAATAATGATGAATTTAAAATTTTTGCAGATTCAAATGTTTTATTTAATAAAAGAATATATTCAAAATTTGATTTACAATTAAAGTATATTAAATTAAGAGATACTTTAGATCATATTTTAACAACTTATGATATTTATACAAAAGCAAATAAATATAGACCAATTTATGATGCATTTTTAAATTATGGTTCTATTTTAAAATGTGATACTATGAAAGATATTGCTGAACAAAATTTATTTTCTGATGCTGATTCTTTATTATTTTTAGAAAGAAAATATGCTGATATTTTAACTGAAGAAGATATGACTGGAATTAAAAAAGTTAAAAAGAGAAAAAAAAGACAAAGTGTTGAAGATTTAATGGAAAAATCTACAGTTAAGAGTTTATCACTTAATAATGATAGAACTAGAGAACCAACTATTAAATTATCTTTAAATGAAATTAGAGATAATGAAGAAGAAAAAAGTGAAAAAATGAAAATAAGACCTAAGTTAGATACTCATAATTTATATTATGAAGAAACAATTAAAAATCTAATTAAACCAACAATTTCTCAAACAATAAAAAAGAATAAAGATTATATTTTAAAATTAGAAACTGATATTAATGAAGGTAAAATTAAAAGAATGGATAAATTTTGTTTACCTGATCATGAAACTGAATATAATGAACCTATTTATTTTTATTCTGGTTTAAAAAAAAATTTTTATCAAAATTATTTTCATAATTTAAGAGAAAAATATTGTAAAGATAAAAATCATTATTATGCTTATTCTAATATTGGATTAACTCAAACTTTTCCTATGATTGAACCTTTTAGAAATGAAGAATATATTGCAGCTCAAGAAAATAAAAAAAAATGGGTTTGTGATAAAGATTTTAATAGATATTCTCCTCCTCCTAAAGAAAAATATTATTTACCTAAAATAAATAATCCTTTATAAATAAGTTTTAAAAGAATAATTTTAATTCAAATAAATAAAACATTTTTTATGATTTTAATTTAAAATATATATTTAAACACCATGAAATATTTATTTTAAATTTTAAAATTTATACACTTCTAAATAACATATTAATAACAATTTAAATATATTACTTTTTAAATTATATTTTCTTTTTTTTATTCAATATATCTTTTATTTAAAGGAATATTATTATTTTTATTCTGATAAAATATTTGAGTATATTTATCACTTAAATTCTCTTTATTTAAAGTATTTTGAATACTAAATTTTAAAGCTTCAATTTCTCTGTACATATTTTCTTTTAATAATTTATTTTCATTTTGAATTGAAATTTTATGTTTATTTAAAATTGGTTTTATAATAAAAGGAGTTTCAAATTTATTTTTATGATTAAAAGGATAATAATTCTTTTCTAATGAATTATAATTTCTTATTTTATTATTTGTTTTAAATAAATCTTTTTTATTTGAATTTTCAAAAACATTTTCATATGAAAAAAAAGTTTTTAAAGCTTCCTTTTTTTTAATTGAATTTTCTTCAATTTTTTTTTCAGAAATTTTAATATTTTTTTGAGTTTGTCCAATTTGATCATATAATAAATCTAATTCTGATTTAAGTTTAAGCATTAATTGATTTTGTTCTGCTATTGAATTTTTTAATTTTTTTTCATTTTCTAAAAATTTGTTTTTTTTATTTTTATAATCAATACTTAATATATTATAATTTAATTCTTCATCATCTTTTTTCTTATCATTTTCTAAATTTTGTATTTCTTGCTTTTTTTTATATCCAATATTCTCATTTATTAATTTACATTTTTTTTCTATTTTTTCAATAAGCTTTTTTTGATTTTTAATTTTGACTTGATGAACTTTTAAAAATTCTTTTTTTATTTTTATTTCTTCTTTGATTATTGAAATTTTATGATTTAAATTAATTAATTCTTCTCTTTCATTAACTTCATTATTATATTTATTAATAATTTCCAAATTAGAATCTTTAACTTTCATTAAAGATATATTTTCACTTTTTAGATTGTCATAAATTTTTTCTTTATAAATTAATGAACTTTCTATTTCATTTATATTATTTATTTTCATAGCAATATCTAATTCTTTTCTTGCTTCTTTTGACATATTTTTATATTTATTTATTATTTTTTGAATATTATTTTCTTTATTATTTGTGACTTCATTTTCTTTCTTTTCTTTTAATTTTTTTCTTTTAGAATAATAAATTGAATTTAAACTATTTTCAATTTCAATACATGTTAATTTAAATGTCTTTGTAATTTTTTTAATTCTTTCTAAATCTTTTTCATAATTTCTTTTCTGCATTTCTTCATTTTCTTTAATTCTTTCTTTTTCTCTTTTTATTTCTTCTTCTATTTCTTCTTGTTTTATTTTTTCTTTCAATTCTGCAATTCTTTTTTTCCTTTCTTCATCAGTTTCTCTTTTTTTCTTTTTAATAATATTATCTCCAATTCCAACTTCTCTGTTCGTTTTATCATTATTAATTTCCTCCTTATGATTTTTTTCTTTTATTTTGTATTCTTTTTCACTATTTGAATCATTCAAATCATTTTCTTCATTTTCATAAATTATATTCATATTATTTTCATTTTTATTTTGATTTTCAAATGTATTTTCAAAATTATTTTCATTATTTTTATAAATTTCTTTATCATTATTTTTATTTTGAATTTCTATAGTATTTTCAAAATTAATTTCTTCATTCTCATCTATTTCATTTATATTCTTTTCATTTTTAATTTCTAAATTATTTTCAATGTTATTTTCATCTTTTTTATAATTATTAATATCTTTTAATTCATTTTCATTATTTATATATTCTTTTTCTGCATTTTTATCTTTGTCTTTTTCAATATTGTTATCCTTTTTATCATCATTTATTTCTTTATTATTTAATATATTTGTTTGTTTTATTTCTTCATTTAATTTTACTTCTTCTTCTTCTCCTTCTTCTTCATTATATTCTTTTTCTTTTTCATTACTTGATGAATTACTATCATCTTTTTCACTATTATTTAATGGAATATTCATAAATATATTTTCAATATTTTCCTGTGTTTGATTATCCATTTCTAAAATATTACAATTGTTTATATTTATTTTTTTTAATTTAATTTATGGAAATACAAAATATTGAATTTTTAACTATGAATGAGTTTAGCAATTTTTTTGAACAAATTAAACAAAGTTATTATATATTATTGAATGAAAATAAAATTTTGAAAGAAAAAATTAAAGAAAATTCATCAATAAATAAGATAATATCTGAAATAAATCAGGAAAAGACTGTTTTTATAAATCCGGATGAAAAAAATGATACAAAGAGTACAGATGATAAAATGAATTCTGGAAATATCAATAATCAAACAAATAATAAGAACTTAAATATAGATTTAAATATAAATGATGACAATATACCAAATGAAAATTATGATTTTATAGTACAAATAATAAGAATAATTGATTTATTTGATGTTGGTTGGGATTATTATTGTTCTAAGAATTTTGAGAAATTTTTAAAAGATTCATCAATAAATTATTTAATTGGAATTTTTGGAGATAAATATTCAGGAAAATCTTTTGTTTTAAGAAAACTAATTAATAAAAATATAACTTATAAAGGAAACCTAATTCCTAGTTTATCTTTTAAAATATTTAAAGATAGTTTTGTTATTTTTGAAACAATTTCAACTAATTTACCAATTTATAACCATTTAAAGAAAATAAATATTATTGATAAAAATTTAAGTAATGAAGAAAAAGAAAAAAGAGAAATAGAAAGTCATATTTCATCTAAATTAAATGAACTTTTTATTAGAGATTATATTTTTCAATTATCAAATGCTTGTATTTATGTTATTAATATCTTAGGATATAATGAACTCGAAAAATTAATAGAAATTGAAAAAAATTTTAAATCAAAACTTCTTGTTATTCATAATTTGTATATGATAAATAGTTTAGAAGAAATTAATAATTATTATAATAAAATATTGATTATTCAAAAAAAAAATTTAAAATCACAACAAATTAATAATACAGATTATTATTTTTATTATGAAGAAATAAAGTATGAAGAAAGAAAGAATAAAACTATAATACATTTAATATTGGGGAATGATAATGTTTCAGAAGTTAAATCATATAATCAGGAAATAATTAAATTTTTAAAACTCCAAATACAAAGTTCAATGGGGAAAGAAATTAATTTTTTTAAAAATTTTCAAGAATTGTTACAAAATTTTATAATAAAATACTTTAATGTAATGGAAAATAATCTACTACATAGTAGTATAATAAATGATATAAATTTATTTACTCGAAGACATTTAGAATTAAAAAATAATAAAATGTTCTATAATAATAAAAATTTAAATAACTTACATATTAGATTTAAAAATATTTCAGTGAACTATTATAATGGACAATATAGAGAAAAAAATACTAAAATAATAAAAGAATATAAAATATATATAACAGAAGAAATAGTATCAATTGAATTTAATCCTGAAGGAGATATATCAACTGAGAAAATTACAACTAATATTAAAAATAATTCATTTGAAGAATTTATAATAATTACAGGTTTATATAATAAAAAAAATCAACAAAATAATGAATATATTTTTAATAATATTCAAATTTATGATAAGTTTATTTTAATTATTGGTAAAGAGAAATTTGATAAATTCTTCTTAAACAATAATAATAGGAAAATTGAAAAAATTGATAATAATAATATAATGATTAAATTTGAAATATTAATTGAAATAAATGATAAAGAATATGATTCTCAATATTTGGGGAATTTATAATATTTTATTTAGATAAAATTTATTATATTTTTTAAGAAAAAAATTTTTACTTTTTTGTAATTATATACAAATAAAAAATATTATCATTTTGGTTAAAATCTTTAAATTCTTCCTTAGAAATAATATTCATATCAATAGTTTCTATTTTATATCTTATTCCAGGAACTCGATAAAATAAATTTATTCTATCTTCAATTTTTCCATCAGAAAAATAATAAAAAGTTCCATTTTCAACTAAAGAAAAAAGAATATAATTTAAACAATCAACAAATTTATTTTCTCCATTTTTAGGCTCAGATAAAATACAATCCATACATCCTTTATCAATAATAACATTAAATAATTCACCTTCAGTTTTTTCAATTATTGTAACATCTTTTTCTTCAATTTCCCAATTTGTTTCTTTATATTTTTTTTTTAATATTTCTATTAATTCAGTACTAAAATCATATATACAAATATTTTCAAAATTATTACTATAAAGATAATCTAATAAAGAACTTGTTCCTGGTCCTATTAATAATATTTCATCTTCTGTAGATAAATTTTTTACTGAAAAATCTGGAAAGTCAATTTTTGTTATATCAAAATACCAATTAATTGTTTCATTTCCTTTTTTCTTGTAAAAATCATCCCAAAAACTTTTTGAATGAAATGGTAAATATGTTATTACTTGAAGTGAATTATCATACATATTTTAAATTTTAAAATATTATTATTTTTTTATAAAAAATTAAAAATTAAAAAAAAGATGTCATATAAGTTTCAAGATATTAAAAAAATATCATTAATATTAATAGGAGAAAGTACTGTAGGAAAAACATCATTAATGAGAGTTTATAATGATTTAAAATTTGAAGAATCATCTTTAGCAACAATTGGAATAGAAGTTTATACAAAAAATATACAAATAAATGAAGAAGTATGTTCAATTAAAATTTGGGATACTTGTGGACAAGAAAGATTAAGAGCTTTATCAGCTAATTATTATAGAAAAGCAGATGGTGTTATTTTAGTTTATGATACTACTTCAATTGATTCATTTAATAATTTAGATTATTGGTTAAAATCAATTAAATTTTATTGTAAAAGAGATATACCAATTATTATTATTGGAAATAAAATTGATTTAGAAAATAAAATTGATAAAGAGACTTTAAATGATTTTATGAGAGCACATTCAAATATTCCTATATTTAATACTAGTGCTAAAACTGGTAAAGGGATTAATGAGGCTTTTTATAATATTGCTCAAACAATTTATAATATTAAAAAAGAATATGAAATTATTGAATTAACTGATGATAAGTTTCAAAATGACAGTCATTCTTGCTAAATTATAATGTTTTGTAAATTTTTTAATTTATTGATAATTTTTCAATATTATCATTCTATTATTTCAAAAAACAAATATTAAAAAAAACAAAAAGCTATATTAAATAGAAAACATGAATTAATTTTTAGTCCTATATATAAATTAATTTTTTTATTTTATATGATTGAAAGATGATTTATAAAAAAATATTCAAAATAAATAAAATAATTAAATTGAATCATTAAATATTTATAAAAAAATAAAAATTGAATTTAATTTGTTATTTTTACAACAATTCAATCTCATTATTAATTATTATTTATTTTAATTATATCTATCATTTGTCTTTTTAATATAATTTTTTATTTTTATTTTTTATTAAATATTTATATTCTGAATTCATTTATTTTTTAATTAATAGTTAAGTTAAAAATGATATTTTTTTCAATCTTATTACTTTCTTCTTAATTTTTGTTACAACGTATTTCATAAATCAAAAATTAAAATAAAATTTAAAAAGAAATGTATTCAAAATTACTTTGTAAAAATAAAATTAAATAATTGAAAAAATTTTATATTTCAAAAAATTTGAAATTCTTTTATTTGCCAAATTAAAGAATTCAAATATATAATACAAAAATATTTTAAATTTATATTTATTTAATTTATAAAATAAGATTAATTTTAAAATTATATATTATCTAAATCAGTCATTCATCTATTAAATCACCTATTAAATCACAAAAAAAACAAAAACCTTCCTCAGAAGCCAAATAATAAGAAGTCCTCAATGGAATAATATTCCATCAATAATATTTATTCATTCTAAAGATTGTTTAGGATATATTAATTATGAATGTAAAGCAGGACATAATAATACAATAACATTAAAAAACTTTTTACATTATATAAAAAATTTTCAATAGAAAAATTCATTATTTTTAAGTTCTTTTTTTATTTTTTTAAAATAATTTCAATTTGTGAATTTTCTTCATTTTCTAAAATTAAATAGTAATTCAAATAAAAAATAAAATTATTGATTAATTATTACATATATATTTATTAAATATATTAAAATAAAAAAATAAAATATTATTTCTTATAAAGAATAATTATTAATTTATAAAAAAAAATTATCAATAATTAATTTAAAATAATACAAATATCAAAAAAAAAAAATAATTAAAATTATTATTTTTTTTGTTTCAATTAATCATCTTTTATTCCAAAATAAAAATGTCACTATTGACATCACCATCAATAAACTTAGAGCCATTATTAGATGATAATCTATCAGGAAAAGAAGAGAAAGTAAAATTAGAAAGATTGGAAATTGAAACCCCAAATTCAAATTATTCATCAATATCAGTAAACAATTATGAAAAAATATCAGATTATAAAGAAACAAAAATAGTATATCCAGCAAATTGTATTTCTTCAATGTTTTATCATTGGGTTTTTGCTGCGCTTTGGAAAGCAAGAAAAAAAACAATAAAACCACATGATTTAGGAAATATATCAGCATCATTAAATGCAAAAGAATTTTTAAATCAATTAAAACCAAAATGGTATGGTAAATATCAATTTGCTGAAAAATATGGTTTATTTAAAGCTGTAGTACAAGCTAATAAAGCTAATATTATTTATATATGTTTTTTAATTGTTGTTGAATCTACTCTTGATTTATCTGTTATTACTTTTTTTAGACAAATATTATTAGTTTTTCAAGGAAAAGGAAGTGAAGAGCCAATGCTTCCTTTAGCTCAATTAACTGTTATTATGTTAGCTGCTAAATTTATGATTATTTTCCTTTTTAGAAAAAGTGATTTTCAAATTGATTATATTGGTACTTTAGCAAGTGTTCAACTTGATAGTTTAATTTATGATAAAGTTTTAAAAGCTGCTCAATATAATAATAATACTAGTGAAGGAGAATTAGTTAATTTTGTACAAATTGATAGTGAAAAGTTTTGTGAGTTTTTAACTGATAGTCCAAGTACTTTAATTGTTCCTTTTCAATTAGTTTTTTATATTTATTTGTTGTTTAAATATTTTGGACCTGCTTTTATTTCTGGTTTTGTTGTTTTGATTATTTTACTTATTATCAATGCTTATATTCAAAAAAAAAGAATGGATATTCAAAAAGAATATATGGAAGCTAAAGATGAAAGAATGAAAACTACTGCACAAACATTTAATATTATTAAAACAATTAAATTATATTCTTGGGAAAAAATATTTATTGAAAGAATTGGTGAAAAGAGAAAAGAAGAAATGAGATTATTTACTTCAATGGTTAATTATGATATAGTTTTAAATTTAATTTATTGGGGAGCATATATTTTATTATCATTAGTTTCTATAATTACATATAATTTATTCCATGAACAAATGGACACTGCTAATATGTTAACTTCAATTTATATTTTTGATTCACTTTCAGATCCTTTATATTTAATTCCTGAATTTATCACAGGATTAACTGAATCTTTTGTAAGTTTAAAAAGAATTGAAAGATTTTTAGGAACAAAAGATAATGATAATTCTCAAGTTGAAAAATTACCAATTACAACAAAAACAGCTATTTCAATTGATAATGTTGATTTTGGTATTGAAAAAGAAGATGCAATTGAACCAACTGTTTTATTAAAAGATATAAAATTAAATATTCAAAAAGGAGAATTAATTGGAATTGTTGGTGAAGTTGGTTCAGGAAAATCATGTTTATTAAATGCAATTTTAAATAATTTATCAGTATATTCAAAATATCCAAATAAAAATATTAAAACTGGAGGAATTATTGGTTATGTTAGACAAAATCCATGGATATTAAATGATACTGTTAGAAATAATATTTTATTCTTTAAAGAAATGGATGAAGAAAAATATAATAAAATTATTAGTTTATGTGAATTAGGACAAGATATTAAATTATTAAGTGGAGGTGATATGACTGAAATTGGAGAAAGAGGTGCAAATTTATCAGGAGGACAAAAAGCTCGTTTGGCTATTGCAAGAGCATTATATTCTGATGCTGATATATTTTTATTTGATGATCCTTTAAGTGCTTTAGATGCTTATGTTGGAATGAATATATTTAATAATGTTATATTAGATTATTTAAAAGGGAAAACTATTGTTGTTGTAACACATGCTTTACAATATATTTCTCATATGGATAGAATTATTTATATGAAAAATGGTGAAATTAATTGGTTTGGTCCTTCTTCTCAATTAAAAAGTCAAAGTTTCTTTAAAGAATTTACTAAAAATATTGAAAATACAAAAGATAATGAAAACGGTGGAGAAGATAATGAAGGAAGTACAAGAACTAAAGTAACAAATTCTTTAGATACTACTGATACAGAAGTTATAAGAATTACTAAAGATGAAGAACAAAAAGAAGGTGGTATTAATTTCCATACATGGATGGTATTTTTCCTTTACTCAGGTGGTATAATGTATTTAGTATATACTATATTTACAAATGTTGCTTGGAAAGGATTTGAAATTGTTGGTGATTATTTCTTAACATATTGGACTAGTCAAGAACATTTAGAAAAAAAAGAAAATTATAGATTTTTATTTATTTATACTTCAATTTCACTTGCTGGATTTGTTTTTATTGCATGGAGAGCTTGTTTAATGCAATGGGGTAAAATTAAATATAATATAAGAATGCATGATGAATTATTAGAAAAATTAATGAAAGCTCCTGTAAATTTATTCCATGATACAATTCCAAGAGGTCAAATATTAAATAGATTAAGTAAAGATTTAGAAAATTCAACAAGATTAAATGCAGTATCAAGTGCTTCATTAAGAGTAATTTTCCAATTATTTGGTTGTTTTGTTGTATGTTGTTGGTTTAATATTTATTCTCTTATTATTATTCCATTAATAATGTTTTTAGAAGTTATAATTGTTAAATTTTATTTACATGGTGGAAGAGATTTAAATAGATTAGAAGGTGGTACTCGTTCACCAATGATTAGTGTTTTTAGTGAAACTATTCCTGGTGTTCCAACTATTAGAGCATATGATTTTGAAGATAATTTCAGAAATAAATTTTATACTAGAATTAATACATTTTTCAAAGTAAGATTATTTCAAGCAGGTGGTGATGCTTGGTTTGGTGTTAGATTAGATTTAATATCTTTTATTTTATTACTTTTCGTTTTATCATTTAGTTTATTCTTTAGAGATAAATTCTCAAGTCAAGCAATTGGATTATTATTAACATATTCAATGAAATTAATTGACTATTTATATAATATAATGGAAAGATTTACAACATTAGAAAAATTATTAACATCAGTAGAAAGATGTGAATCATTTACAAAAATAGTTCAAGAAGGAACACCATTTGAAGATAAATCATTAAGAGAAAAAGATGTAATTCATAGTGGAAAAGTTAATTTTATAAATTATTCAGTTAAATATAGACCAAATACTCCTTTAGTATTAAAAAATTTAAATTTTGAAATTAAACCAATGGAAAAAATTGGAGTTGTTGGAAGAACTGGAAGTGGAAAATCAACATTATGTTTATGTTTATTTAGAATATTAGAAGCTACTGAAGGAAAAATTACAATTGATGATGTTGATATTAGCACAATTAATTTAGAAAAATTAAGAGAAAGTATTACTGTAATTCCACAAGAACCAACTTTAATTGAAGGTACTTTAAGAGAAAATATTGATCCTGGTAAAAAATTTTCTGATTTAGAAATTCAAAATGCTATGATTGAAGTTGGTTTAGAAGATGCTTTAAGAGAAAAGACATTAAATTATAAAATTGTTGAAGATGGAATAAATTTATCAATTGGAGAAAAACAATTAATTTGTATTGCTAGAGCTTTATTAAGAAAAAGTAAAGTTGTTTTAATGGATGAAGCAACTGCTAGTATTGATTATAAAACTGAGACTTTAATACAAAAATCAATTGAAAAAGTTTTAAAACATTCTACAGTTATTACTATTGCTCATAGAATTAAAACTATTATTAATTATGATAGAATTTTAGTTTTGGCTTATGGAGAATTAATTGAATTTGATACTCCTAAAAATTTACTTAGTAATAAAAAAGGTTTGTTTAGTGAATTATATCGTGAATCTGCAATTTGAATAAAGGAATATTAGTTTTTTAAATATAATATTAGATTTTTAAACATAAATATTATATTTAATTTTTATGTAATTATTTTATAAAAGTTAGATATAGTCATTTTATTCAGAAAAAATATATGTCTTAAAGTTATTCTTTCATTATTTATGAAGGTTTGAATAATGAAAAGGATTATTATTTTTTAAAAATTTTAATTTAATTATTTATGATATATCCATTTTATTTTTTTTATATTTTTTAAATATTAAATAAAAAAAATTAATTTACTTTAATTAATAATTTAATGAATTCAAATAAAGATGTGAGTACTTTCTTTTTTTGAATTTTAACAAAATATAATCATATTAAAATCAATTATATATTAATAATTTCATTTAATCAATAAAAATATCTAAAATAATTTTATTACAATAAATATATAATTTTTTTTATATTTTAAAGTTTTTTTTTGCATAATAAAAAGATGTTGTAAAAAATTTACACTTTTTTCAAAATAGAAATTATCAAACTTAGAAAAAAACCTTTATTTTAAATTAAAAATTTATTATTTCCCATTTTTAAATATATTTACTAAAAAATAATTTAAAATAAGTATATTACCCCTCTCGCTTCACATTCAAATAAAAAAAATATACATCCAGCAAAAAAAAAAAATTAAATATTAAAAAAAAAATATATAATAAATCCTTCCAAAAAAAAAAATATATATTAAAAAAATGATCGATGCCATGCTTGGAAAAATGGAGAAATTTGAAAAGGAAGATAAGGCTGCTGCTGGACAAACTGCTGGAGAAACTGCTGGAAAACATAAATGGGTATATTCATATGGTAATGGAGAAGTAGAAGGAGATCCAACAATGAGAAATCTTCTTGGAGGTAAAGGAGTAGGTCTTGCTGAAATGACTCAAATTGGTATTCCAGTTCCACCAGGTTTCACAGTCACAACTGAAGTATGTAATTACTATTATGATCATGGAAATAAATATCCAGATGATCTTTGGGATCAAGTCTTTGAAGCTATGGGAAAAATTGAAAAATATAATAATAAAAAATTCGGAGATGTTAATGATCCACTTTTAGTCTCTTGTAGATCTGGAGCTAGAGTATCAATGCCTGGTATGATGGATACTATTCTTAATCTTGGATTAAATGATGAAACTGTTGTAGGTTTAGCTACTAAAAGTGGTAATGAAAGATTTGCTTATGATTCTTATAGAAGATTCCTTCAAATGTTTGGTGATATTTGCATGCATGTACCACATTCTAATTTTGAAAAAGTTTTATCAGGAATTAAAGAAAAAAATAAAGTTAAACTTGATCAAGAACTTACAGTTGATATGTTAAAAGAAGTTATTAATGAATATAAAAAAATGGTTAAAGAATCAACTGGAAAAGATTTTATTCAAGATGTTAAAGAACAACTTAAAGCTGCTATTCATGGTGTCTTTGGTTCATGGAATAATGAAAGAGCCATTACTTATAGAAACTTAAATGATATTCCACATAATTGGGGTACTGCTGTTAATATTGTATCTATGGTCTTCGGTAATATGGGTGATACATCTGCTACTGGTGTTGCTTTCACTAGAAATCCAGCTACTGGAGATAAGATTTTCTATGGAGAATATTTAATTAATGCTCAAGGTGAAGATGTCGTTGCTGGTATTAGAACTCCACAACAAATTTCAAAAGAAGGTAAAGCAGCTCAACATTCTAGTTTACCATGTATGGAAGAAGCTATGCCTGATTTATATAAACAATTAGATGCTATTAGAGATAAATTAGAAAAACATTATAAAGATATGCAAGATATTGAATTCACTGTTCAAGATGGAAAATTATATTTACTTCAACAAAGAAGTGGTAAAAGAACTGCAAAAGCTGCAGTTAAAATTGCTGCTGATTTAGTCAAAGAAGGAATTGTTGATAAAGAAAAAGCACTTACTTTAATTGATGCTAAATCAATTAATCAATTACTTCATCCACAAATTGATCCTAAAGCAACAAAAGAAGTTATGATTAGAGGTCTTCCAGCTTCTCCAGGTGCTGCTTGTGGTACAATTGTATTCAATGCTCATGATGCAGGTATTAAATGTAAAGATGGTCCAGTTATTCTTTTAAGAGAAGAAACTTCACCTGATGATATTACTGGAATGCATGTTGCAAAAGGTGTTGTTACTGCAAGAGGAGGTATGACTAGTCATGCTGCAGTCGTTGCAAGAGGTATGGGTGCTCCATGTATTACTGGTGCTGGTGATATGATTATTGACTTTGATAAAAAAACAGTTAAATTCGGTGATAAATATGAACTTAAAGAAGGAGATTGGATTTCAATTTCAGGAGATACTGGAGAAGTATATAAAGGACAAGTACCAACTGTTGAACCAGGTATTTCTGGTGATTTTGAAACTGTTATGAAATGGGCTGATGATATCAGACGTCTTGAAGTTGAAGCAAATGCTGAAACTCCTAGAGATGCTAAACAAGCTCGTGATTTCGGAGCAGAAGGTATTGGTCTTGTAAGAACTGAACATATGTTCTTTGATCCAAAAAAAATTGTTTCAATGAGAAAAATGATTGTTGCTGAAACTCCAGAAGAAAAGAAAAAAGCTCTTGATGAACTTTTACCATATCAAACAAAAGATTTTGAAGATCTTTTCACAATTATGGATGGATTACCAGTTACAATTCGTCTTCTTGATCCACCACTTCATGAATTCTTACCAAAAACAGATGAAGATATGGAAACACTTGCAAAAGATATTGGAGTTCCAGCTGAAAAAATAAAAGAAAGAGCAGCAGGATTAAAAGAAAGTAACCCAATGCTTGGAGATAGAGGTTGCAGACTTGGTATTTCAAGACCAGAAATTACAGAAATGCAAGCAAAAGCAATTTTAACAGCTGCAATGAATGTTGCTAAAAAAGGAATTAAAGTATATCCAAAAATAATGATTCCTCTTGCAATGTCAAAGAGAGAATTACAAGTAATGAAAGACATTATTGATAAAGAAAAAGCAAAATTAGAAGAAGCAAATAACTTACAAATTCCATATATGTTTGGTACTATGATTGAATTACCAAGAGCATCACTTGTTGCTGATCAATTAGCAGAATATGCTCATTTCTTCTCATTCGGTACTAATGATTTAACACAAACTACATTTGGTATTTCAAGAGATGATTTCTCCTATCATGATGTTTATAGAAAACAAGGAATTATTGATGCAGATCCATTTGCAGTTCTTGATGCAAAAGGTGTTGGAAAATTAATTGAAAATGCTGTTTGTAAAGGAAAAAGTGTTAGACCTGCACTTAGATGTGGTATCTGTGGAGAGCATGGTGGTGATCCAAAATCAATTCAATATGCTGATTCAATTGGTCTTGATTATGTTTCTTGCTCACCTTTCAGAATTCCTATTGCTAGATTAGCTGCTGCTCAAGCTGTTGTTTTAAATAAAAAAAAATAAGGAGTTTGAAAAAATCCTAGTTTAGGATATTATCATTTATTTATAAAAAACTAATATTTAATCTCGCGGAGTTATTTAAATTTTTTTTTTTTTTTATTAAATTATAAATTATATTTTTGATTTTTATGATATTAAATTAAAGGAGTTTTTATTTAAATTTAAAATTTAATTTAATTTCTTTTTAAATTTAATTTATTTTTCAATTAGTGGAAATTATGAGTTTCTTTAAACAAAATTCAAACAATTATTACATGAAAAATAAAATTTTACAAACTGATATAAATAAAAATAAAGAAGAATTAAGAAATACTTCAATAGAAGCAAATAATTCATATAGAAGAAGATTATTCCAAAGAACAAAACCAACAAATAGATTTATACAAAATAATAATGTGAATTTTCCTCAAAAAAATTTTGAATTAGAAAATAAAAAAATAACTAATATATATTCTAGAAATAATAATAATAGCAATTTAAATAATTTTTTTTATAAAACAGAAGGTAATAGTCAAATATCATTTAATAATTCAAAAAGAGATATAAATTTAAAAGAAACTTTAACGAATACAATTAGTCTTTATAATATTAATCAAAATCCAGTTAGAGTTGAATCGAGTAATAATTTACATAATAACAATGTAAATAATTCTAATTTTAATACAATACATGATTTTTCAAATCATGAGTTTTTTAAATCTAAAAGTAGTTCATCTTATAATAAAAAAAATTTAAATGATGAAAATATTAATAATAAAGATGTTACAAGATCTGATTATATTAAAATAATGGAAAAATTTAGTAAACTTGTAATTCAAATTGAAGATTATCAAAAAATGATGAAAGAATTAAAAGATGAAAATGAATATTTAAAAAATATTATTAATTGTAATAATAATTCAAATACTATTAATAATAAAGATTTAAAAAATAAAAATAATAATTCATATTATTTAGAAAAAATAGAATTATTAAATAAACAATTAAATTCTCTTAATAAAGAATATGAGAGCTATAAAAAATTAACTGAAACAAGATTAAATTATTTTAAAGATTTAAATAATAAAAATGAAATTAATAAACAAATTTCTAAATTGAAATCAGAAAATTTAAATTTAAAAAATGATTATAATCAATTATTACAAAAATATGAATATTCAAATAGAGATTATGATAAATTATTAAGTAGAAATGAAAGTTTAAATAGAGAAATATTTAAATTAAGAACTTATGTTAGTTCCAAAAAATTAATAAATCCATTACAAATTTCTAATTTCTCAATAGAAATAAAAAGTACAATAAATAAAATAAAACTTTCATATAAAAAAGGTGATTTATCAAAAAGAATAAATACAGTTCTTTTATCAAAAAAAAATAATAATTTAGTAACCAATAATAATAATTTTGAGAAGAAATTAACAAGAGAAAATTCAAGTCAAGCAGAAATTATGATTTCAACTCTTGAATCTCAAAATAATTCATTAATAAATAAAGTTCAAAAACTTGAAGATCAACTTCGTGGTTTTTTAAAAATAAAAAGTGGAAGAAATAGAAGATTAGAACAATGTAAATCATGGTCAAAATCATAATAATGTTTTTTTATATAATTTATAATTCTATGTTAATATATTTTTAAAAAATAAATAATTTATATTTATTAAAAATGATTAATCAATTAAAAAATTAAATTAAAAATTTAAAATTTATTTTTAAATTTAATATAAATATATGAGAATGAAAATGTAAATTAAAAGTAAAATTATGAAAGAAGAAAAAGCAATTTTTTTTTCATTAACAAAAGAAACATTTTATGCTTATGAAGAAATTGAAGGTAAAATATTTATTAAAAACAGTTATCAAATAAAATCAAATAATATTCAACTTAATTTTAAAGGAAGAGAAATAATACAATCATATAAACCAATAAAAAAAAATGAAAAAATAATACCCCCACTTAATAATATATTAATTAATCAAAATATAAATATTTCTCTTTCAAATAAAATAAATAAAAATGGAGGTTATATAATTCCTTTTAAATTTAAGTTAATTAATAAAAATATTCCAGGAAGTTTCTTTTTTTTTAATAATGAAAATTTAATACTTGCAGAAATTATTTATATAATAACAATAGGAATTGATAACTTAAAATATTCTAATATAATTATAATAAAAGAAGATGAAAAACATTTTAATGTATTTAAAGAATTAAAAACTAATAAATTATTTAGAAATTGTTGCAAAAGTAATAAAGTGGAAATGAATGTTTCTTATAAAAAAGATTTTATTAATATAGGAGAAAAATTTAAAATTTTAGTATCAATAAACAATATAAAAAATTATAATGATGGAGAACAAATTTATGTTGAATTAAATAAAAAAGTAAGATTATATCCAAATAATGACCCAATTGAATTTAATACTCCAATTACTTCATTATTAGGAAAAAATAAAATCAAACAAAATTCTAATTATACAGAAGAATATGAAATAAATTTTAAATCAGATCAAAAAATTCCATCTTTAAAATATTTATCTTCAAGTGAATATTCAAAATATTTAAAACAAAATGATTTATTATTAACACAAATAAATCAAAGTATTGTATCAGTTAATATTGTTTGTGAATATTCTTTAATTATTTGGACATGTTTTCCTAATTTTGATTTTGATGATATATGTATTTATTTTCCTTTAATAGTTTATCCTTCTTCAAATTTATATTTAACAAATATTAAAACTTTAGATACTATTTCAGAAGATGATTTTGATGATATTCAAATTAATACTAATGAAGAAGAAACTCACATTCCGAATTTTTTATAATTTAGTATTTAGGTATTTAAATAAATAAAAAATTAAATTTATTTTTTTTAAATATTTCTAAATTTAGATAAATTTTGAATATATGATATATTATTGTAAATTATTTTTCAAATAACTAATAATAGTTCTAAAATCTTTTTTATCTTTTGGATTCATAAACATATTATATCTAGTGTCTAATTCTTCTAATTTATTTATAATATCTTGCATATCATTTCTATTATATCCATTTATTATATTTTCATCATTATTTTCATTATTATAATTTGATTCATTATAATTATAATGATTATTATTATAATTATTTTCTTCTTTTATTTCATCTTCAGTTCTAATTGGTACAATTCCTATATCATTTGATTTTTTTGTACCATAATTATTATATTCTTCTTGATAATTATTAATTGGTTGTTCATTTTTTAATTGATCAATTGTCTCAGATACTTTATCAGAAACTTTCATTCCAAAATCTTTAACAATTCCTCCAAATTTACCAAGTGAATTCCAAGCATTATTTAATAAATTTTTAGCTTGATTAGAAAATTCATTACTTGTATCATTATTATTATTACTACTAATAACATTATTATTATTATTAATATTACTATTATTATTATTATTATTACTACTACTAAAATTACTATTAATATTTGTTTTTTCTCCAAAACTACTTTTTCTATTATTTTTTTGATTATATTCATGAGGTGATATACCACTACTATTCCAATGAACAGGTCTACTTTCAATTGGTTTCATAATTCCTAATATATCATAAACATCACTATTACTTCCATTTAATTGTTCATTAATTGCATTACTTACTTTATCAGATAATTTAATTAAATCTACAATATTTTCAATATGAGGATATTTAAATAATATTGTAAAACATTGATTTTGATCTTCTCTTTTTAATGAATCTCTTATTCTTAATATCATTGCAATAGCAATAAAATCCATATACATTAAATGATATTTTTGATTTTTTTTATTTGAAAATTCATAAGCAAAAATTGCATCCCATAAGATTAAAACTTCTTTATATTGAAATTCTCTATTAAAAAGACATCTTAACCATCTTTGAAGAAAAATTGAACAACTTAAATCAATTTGTTTAAAATGATCAAATAATTGTGGATCTAAAGCTCTTAATTTTTCTTTAATTAAAATAGAACATCTTCTATTAATTAAAGTAGGTACATCATCATCAACTGTATCTTTAAATCTATTTGGAAATAATTCAAAAATATTATAATTTGAATCACTTTTATCTAATTTATTTTGATTAAATAAATTTTTAATTCCTTTTTTCATTAAAGAATCAAAAACAAAAAATAAATCACTTTTAAATTCATCTTCATCATTAAAAAAAACATAAATATCTTCTAAATGATCTTCAATACTTTTATTATCTTTAATATAATTTAAAATATCATTTTTATTTGGTTTAGGTTTAGTTCTTGTAACAAAATAATAAGGATAAAATGCTAAATAAAAAACTGCTAATAATTCATTCATTCCTTGTTTATATGAAATATCAGTATTTTCTTTTGACCAAATAAATAAAACATCAGCTAATAAATTTTTAGTTTTACTTTGTAAAAATAAATCAATATCTTGATAAGTTCTTGATAAATCTAAATTAATTAAATGTTTCAATTCTTCATCTTCAGTTTCTGATTTACTTTTTTTTTCTGATGTTTTTCCTCCTAAAGGATCACCTGTAAATTTTTTTATTTTACAAAATTTTTTAAATTTTCTTTTATATTCTTCTCTTTGTTCTGATATTGTTTCAATCCATTCATTTAAAATATTACCAGATGATGTTGAAGGAAGTGTTTCTAAAAAGATTTTCCAAGATGTTGGTCTTAAAAATTGATCTTCCATTTCAGCATTTGAACATAAACTTTTTAAAGTTTGAATTCTTTCTGAATTTAATAATACTTTTTCTTTAAAATTATTTAAACATGATGATAATGCACACTTATCTACTCTTATTGTATCTGACATTTAATCTTTTAGAATGATAATTAATATATTTTGAAGAAAAAAAATAAAAAAAAATCAAAAAATAAAATTAATATAATTAAAATTAAATATATAAGTTAAAAATTTTTAATTATGATTTCTCAAAAAACTAAAAAAAAAATTGAAGAAATTAAGGCATTAAAAGAATCAAATCAAGAAAAAATATATACAAAATTTAAAACTTTTTATAAAAAATATAAACAAGTACCAAGACCAATAACTTCAATATCACCTAATCCATTTACAAATAATAAAAATTATAAATATCGATTATATAATAATACACAATATAATCCTTTAGTAAATATGATGATAACAAGAACTGATATTGCATTTTCACCATATCAAACATTAAGTAATAATCATAATTTAGTAATTAATAATGGTGAAAATAAACGAAAAACTTTTTTTGGTTTAGATGGTAATACTCCAATAAATAATACTAATTTTTTTAATAATACTATTTCAAATTATGCAAATGATCCTTTTTTAAATACTTATTCAACTAAACCAGATTTTAATATGTCAAATTTTAATAATTTTAATTTATCAAATTTTAATAAATATACTTATGAAGATGAAGAAATGGCAACTAAAGCTTTATATAATCAACATATAAAAAAAATGAAAAATAAAAAAAAATTATATGATAAAGAAACAAAACATTTAGTTTATGATAAATTAGGAATTACAAATCAAATAACAGAAATAGAAGCAAGAAAAATATATGATCAATTTAAATATGAGAGAGAAGAAAAAAAAAGAAATAAAAGTGCAAGAAATTATAATGATATATTAAAAACAGTTAATGATTATTCATATAAAGATCCATATAGTTCATTTAAAAAAATGAAAGTAAATAATCAATTAGCAAGAAAAATAGAAGAAATAAGAAATGAATTAGCATGTCAACAATATCAAGAACAATATGATAATGTTCAATTTAGAAGAATTCAAACTGCGAGAATGCCTCCAATAAGAATAATAGAAAAAAAAGAAAATGAAAATAAAGATGATTTTTCAGATATTCATTTAAAAAATATATTTGATGAAAGTAATTTATTTGAAAATAATATCAATAATAAAAATAAGAATCCTTCATTAAATTTTTTTGATGTATATATTGCAGGTGAGAAATTATCAAGAGAAGAAGTTTTAGCACAAACTAAATTAAATATAATATATAAAGGAAGTAATTATCATCCATCAACAAGAACACAATTTGGAATGACATATGATTTACAAGGAAGAATATTTATTTATGGTGGTTTAGGAGGAAAAAAATTAAATGATTTATGGGAATGTGATTTAACAAATAAATTCTCATGGAGAAAAATATATACATCAAATGATAAAGAAACTCCTTTTGGAGAACCAAATCCACGTTATGGAAATACACTTCATTATTATAAGGATAAATTATATAATATAGGAGGTTCATTTATAAATTGGGAAATAAATGATAATTCAGAAGGTATTTTATGTATATATGATTTAACATATAGAAATTGGAATATGTTATCATCACCAGAATTAATAAAAAAAAAAGAAGAAGAACAAAAATTAAATCATCATGATAGTAATTTTAATTTTAGTATATTAAGTAAAAATAACATTGAAACAGAATCATTATCATCAATAGAAACACATACTAAAACACATAAAGAAAATGAAGATGATAAATTTAAAATACCAAAATTAAGAAGAAATCATACATCAATTTTAATAGGAACAAATATATTTTTATATGGTGGAATATCACAAGAAGGAATATATTTAAATGATTGTTGGATATTAAATTTAAAAAATTTAACATGGTCACTTTTAGAATTTACAGGACGACTTCCACCAAGTTTAGCATATCATTGTTCATGTTTAGCATTAGAAAAAGAACAATTAGAAAATCCAAATTTATCAATTTATAAAGTTCCAATTTCACAAAGAAAAACAGTTCCTTTAATAAAATGTGATGGAGTTTTTTTTTTTGGTGGAATGAATGATAATAGAATTCCTACTAATTTATTTTTTGTTATGAAAATAGGAAAAAAACCAGTTGATTTTGAAATTCCTAATATTCATGGTAAAGGACCTGAACCTAGAATTTCTGCTAGTATGAATTTTTTACCTAATTTAGATTTAATTATTATTCATGGTGGTAGAAATGATAAAATTAATATTGGATTTTATAATGATTTCTTTATTTTAGATTTAGAAACTATGAATTGGATTAAACCTGGTTTTGAAAAGGAAATTCCTTTTGAAAGAAGTGAACATCAAAGTCTTATTATTGGAAATAGAATGCTTATTTTTGGAGGAGTTAATGCTGAAAATTTAATGAATTTTGATTTTGAAGTTATGAATTTGGATTTTATTTATCCTGAAATTACACTTTGATGTTTTTATTTTATTTTTTTTTTATTTTTTTTATTTTATATTTATATTAATAATTAAAATAAAATGAAATAATTTTTTTTGAATAATTTATAATAATAAATTTTTTAAATGATTTCAATATATTTTAATTAATTAATATATCAAATATAAATTTTTTAAACAAAAATATTCCTGTTGTGTCTTATTCCATGATATTTCTATAAGAGAATCCATTTTAGGTAAATTATTTAAAGGAATATTATTACAAAATCTAATTTTATTTTCATAAATTAAATATTGATCATTTTCTATAATATTTGTTATATTTATTTCTTTAAAAGTATATATTTTAACAGTGTCATCAGTGATATTAAAAAAAGAAAAACTAATTTTATATGGAATAAATTCATCTTTATTTTGTTCTATTTCAATACAGTTTAAATATTCTAAATCTAATATTTTAAACATTAATTTTTCACTAAAGCATTTCCTATTTTTAGTTTCAATTTGAGGATTTTCTAAAAATATTTCAATACATTCCCCAATTGTTATATTTTTATGATCTAATTTATATTTTGTTATTAATTCATTTGAAGGAAATTGAATTGAACATTGATTAAATATTAAATTTGGATTTAATGGATAACATATATTTTCTTTTTTTATCATTTGTTTATTTTCAGTTTCAGTGAAATTTGATTTATCTTTAATTAAATTAGTTTGTTTTTTTTTCTTTAATAAAAAAGGATAAAAAATACAAATAAGAATAAGGAATAAAAATAAATTTCTTACGGTTAAGATATTTTTCTTTTTTTCTCTATATATAAATGTATTACTAAAGTATATAAAATGATTATTCATTTAATAATTTACTTTTTTTTAAATTAAATTATTTTTTACTTATATTTATATATTTAGTGGAAATTAAATGAATGTTTAAATCTTTAAATAAAAAATTGATTAATTATTTCTAATTGAAGACTTTAAAGATTTTTCAGTATTAATTCTTTCAGTATCAACTTTAGCTCTTATTTGTTGTCTAAATAAATCGTAAAGTTTAGAAACAACTTTCAATTCATAAAAAGTATAACTTTTCTTTTCACTTCCCTTATTTTCAAAAGCCAAATTATATTCATTTTGATTATTTATGATATCAATTTTTTCAACATCATCAACTTTTAATTCAAAAATAATTTTAAATTCTTTATCTAAAATAATAAAAATTTTATCAGTCATAATAAGAGTAATATAATTATTATCTTTTCCTTTAGTATCAGCATAAAATAATATTTTATTAGTATCATAAATTCTTAAATTTTCTTCTAATAATTCTTGAACTTCAGCAAGATTTTCTTTATAAATTTTAATAGTTTCATTTTCAGTAATAACTCTAGGATGTCTAAATCTAACATCTTCAATAACTTTTCCAGGAAAATATTTAATAGAATCATTCTTCATTTCAAAAATAATTGCACTACTTTGATAAGTATTATTACTATTATTACTTAAATTAGAATTTTTTAATTTTTTATAAAATGTCTGTACACCATCAATAACAACTCCTTTATAAGGATTTAAAAATATACCATTTAAACAAGGACTATCACTTTTTATTTCTAATGGACTACCTTTTGTAATATATTTATTTCTATTTCTTTCAATTTGTTTTCTTATTTCTCCTATATTATTATCATTTTGCATATTTAATAAAGTTCCTGTTGCTGTTGTTAAATTTTCTTTTCCTTCTCTAAATAAATTATTTATTAAAGAATGAATTCCTAAATTTAATCTTTTTCCAAAATATCCTGGTCCTAACATAAAACCTTTTCTTGTTTCATTTACTAATTCTATAAATCCTGTTCCTACTGAATCTAATAATTTAATTGGATTTGTTATTAAATTTTTATTTCCTAAATTATGATAAAATTGATTTATTGTTTGAGTTATATAATGTTTAATTAATAATGAATTTAATTTTGGTAAACCTATAAAGGCATTTTCATAAATCATTTCTCTAAATTTAATTTGTCCATTTTCAAATATTATTTCTTTTGTATCTTCATTTGAACTTAATTTTCTTATAAATATTGGAATATTATATTTTTCTGCTTCTTTTAAATCAAAATTGATATTTAATTCAAATTTAATTGCTGAGAAGAAAATATAATTAAAAAGTAACATTCCACTATCTTTTTTTTCTAAACTAAATCCCATTAAAAAGTCATCATCAGGAATTGTTATTTCTGTTGTTAATAAATTAGATTGTCTTTCTATAATATTTCTTTGTTCCATATGTAATATTGTTAAAATTGAATAATATTCTTTAAGTGTTTGTATTATTTTTTCTATTGAAATTTGAGCAATATTAATAACAAATTCTTGTAAAATAAAATCAATTTGAGGATATTTATCAACTTTTTCATCTGTTTTTAAATTATTTGTTTTTTGTCTACAAATTAAAAGTTGTAAAAAGGGATAAAATTCTTTATCTTCTTTAAATAATTTTTCTTCATTACTTGGTAAAATTTGATTTTTAGGAACAAAAATTACTTTTTTATCCCAATCATTTAAACAATAATCAATTTGAACATTTTTAATAAAGAATTGTATAGTTTCATTATTTTCTGAAATAGCATCATTTTTATCTATTGAATTAGAATATTTTAAATCTAATCCATAAATTGAAATATATGCTATTTCTTGTGGTTTACTATTGATTAAACTTATTCCAATTCCTTTAAGTGAAAATTTTATTTTTGTAATTTTAGGAACTTTTTTATTTAAAAATATTTTTCTTACAACACTAATATCTTTAGAAGGAATATCAATTTCAATTTTAAATAATCTTGTAAATCCATTATTACTTGTTGATACACTAGTTTTAATAATTTTATCAACATTCTTATCTTTACATTGTACTTCTTTTTTATCAAATCTTGCAAAAGAAAATAAAATATCAGTTTTTAATAAATGACATTTAACTTCAGAATTTTCTTCTTTTCTTACAAAAGGTACAGTTTTAAAAGGAAGAACAGTAACTAATTCAGTTCTAGATAAACTTAAATCAACAGAAGTATTTGTATTATTACATATTTCAAAAAGTGGATATCTTGGTTTTGAGAAAGTAATATAAATTAAAGCTGAATCAATTGTAGTTGTACTTACTCTAATAATCATATAAAATTTAGTATTATCATATGAGAAACAACTATTATCAAAATATTCATCATCTTTTGAAATTTCAATTTTAACATCAATTTCAGAAATATTTTCTATATTAATATCTTCTGACCAATTTCCATTTATTCCAATCATATATTTATTTGTTTTTTTAGCATAAATTAAAGGATATTCTGTTTCATTTTCAATTGAAAAACAATAAGTATCATCTTCATCAAAAAATGGTTTTACTTTAATAGGAAAACCAATTTTATTAATAAACATATATCTTGGTTCAAATGTTATAATTGAACTATTTGGGAATAAATTACTTGATTCAATTGTCATTGCAATTTCTGGTTTATCTACAGCATGTTCTTCTGATAATATTTCAAATTCTTTTTTTTCAGGTTCAAAATTAACTAAACCACTTAATCCAATTGTATTAATTCTAAAAGGTCTACTAATTCTATTTTTACATTTTAAAGTCATTAAATCACGATTAGATGAAAGAAGAGAAACTTTATTTTTTGGTAAATTATAAGAAATATTTAAAGTAGTTTCAGAAGGAATCAAATATAAATTTAACATAGTTTTATTAATAACAATATAATCAATATAAAAGATAAAAAATTTGGATTTAATTAAACTTCTATCAGGAATAACTTTAAAAATATCATTAAAATGTAAATATCTTTCAGTTTCATCAACTTCTCTTAAAGAAATATTAAATTGTTCTTCAGGAGGAATATCATTATCATTAATACTTTTAGCAGCAATTGATTTATTTAATAATTCTCCATCATCTTTAATAACAGAAATAGTATCTTTACCTTCAAAAATATTAAATAAATAAGATTCATATGTCATATTAGGAGGCATTTTAATTAAAATTTTCATTAAACTTTGTGTATCATCTGGTGGAAATGCATAAATTGAATTATCTTCACCAAATTTAATCTCATTTTCAAATCTTTGTTCACTTGTAAAGTTAATATAATAAAAAGGGAAAAATGATGGAATTTGACTTTCAATTTTAATTGGTGAGTTTATAAATACATTAAAACAAAAGTCTTCTACATTTTTATCTAATGGATGTTTTTCTTCTGCATCTTCATCAATTGGTTCTAATGCAAATGAATCTATACAAATATATTTTGCTGGTGAATTTTTTTGATTTTTATCTATTAATTTTATTACTCTTTTATCTGGATCTATTGTTGTATTTAAATTTCTTTCTTTTTGTAAACTTTTTTGAGAATTTATTGATTTTCTACTTAAAAATGCAAATAATTCTGTTTTTGCATTTAAAATATTATTAAATATTGGAAATGTTTCATCTTGATATTTAAAATTTACTTGATCATAATTTGCAGCCCATTCTAAAGGTAAAAATATTTTTTTATTTTTAATTAAATCTTTTTCTTGTTCTTCATAACATATTTTCATTCCTTCAATATCAGTTGTGTTTTTGACCATGAAATTTGAACTGAAAATTACATATTTAATTAAATTTTTACTATTAACTGAAACATTAATACAATAATTTGGATTTTTATCATCTTTTGGTGTTAATATAATATTACTACTTTTATTTTTTGAAAAATCAAAATAGAAAACTTCATTATAATTTTTAATTGCAAAATTAATTTCTTCATAACCAATTTTTTGATTAAATAATTCAGGATTTTTTCCAACTACTAAATCTAATTGAACTTGACTATATTTTTGTTCTTCACCATCATCTAAAGAAATACTATTTAAACTTTCATCATAATTTTGACTAAAAGTAATATCAATTCTTTCACCACATCTATTTTTAAAAATAATAGCAACATTTGAAACTTCTTCTCTTTTTTTAATAGTAGAAAACATTGTCATTGTATCCTTTACATTTTCATTTTGTAAAATATTTAAAGTTTTATTTAAAACATATAATCCTTTTGGTGTTACATTTATATTTAACATTGTATCACTTATTAATTCATATTTTAATCTTGTTTCTTTTGAAACTTTAGTTTTTCTATATAATAAATGATAAGGTTCAATTAAAGGTTCATAACCATTTAAAGATGAATTAAAGTAAAAAACTGAAAATTTAGTTTCTAATGATTCAAATATAAACATAGTATTTTTATTATATTGATTAAATGGTATTTCTTTTTCTCCAATCATTTCAATAATACAATTTCCCATATTTTTACCATCTGATGGATGTGTATTACTAATCATATTCATTTTCATTTCTTCAAAATGTAAATTAAATAATATTATTTTTTTTCCACTTTCATTTTCATCATAAAGTACAACTTGTAATTTTTGAAATTCAAGTTCAAAATTAATATTAACATTAAATCCAGCAATATTATACATTTGTTGACTTAAAACATCTCTTTTATATTTTTCTATTTTTTCTCTTAATTGTCTTTTACTCTTTAAATATTCATTAACTGCTTGTTTTCTTTCATAAGAATCTAATAAAGTTTCTTTTCTTGACATTCTAGTTGAAGTACTTCTTACTCCACTTCTTCCATATTTTAAATCATTAAAATCTTTATATGCAATATTAAGTAATTTAATATGAGAACATAAGAAATTTATTTTAACAGGTTCAATAATTAAATATGATTGAATCATTGAATTTTTTGAATTTACTACTAAAACATCATCACTTCTTGCAGAAATTCTAAAATTATTTATAATATCATATTTAATTATTTCATTTTCTATAAATTCTTCTATTCTTATCATTACATTTGATAAAAGGAAACTTGTATAAATATTTCTATTTAAATAATTAAAATATGTTATTTCATCTGTTTCTTTATTAAATTCTAATTCAATTTTAGAATCAGTTTTCATTCTTATTACTAATGAACAATCTAAATTAAAACTTACACATTTTGGTTCTTTTGGTTTAATTGGAATTTTTAATGAAATATTTGAAATTTCAACAAGAACACTTGATTTAAAATCAAATATTTTTTTATATACATTATGTTCATTTCTAGTTATTATTGATTCTTCTTGATTTTTACTAAAAGTTTCTTTTGATTGATCTTCAATTAATGCATTTTTATCTCCTTTTTTTCTAACATTATTTCTTACTTTTCTAAAATAATTTGGATTAATTCCTTTTATTATTTTACCTTCATTTCTTTGTTGTTGAATAAGTTGAAATGATTCTAATTCTCTATGAAGACTATTATCTTCAGTTTTGAAATTTGCTATTCTAAATTCATCTAATTTAACTAAGAATGTATATACTCTATAAATTGTACTTATATTTGGTATTGCTTGTATTTTACCAAATTTAATAAAGAATTTCTTTTTATTTTTTTCAAAATTAAAATTATATATTAAAGAGAAACAACCTTGAACATTTTCCTCATCATCATCATTATAACTTATATTACATTGTTCATTTTCATCGATATTATCAACATTATTATTTTTATCTACTTTATTTATTTTTGTATCATTTGAAACAGACCTTAATACACATCTATATTCATGAGCTAAATAATAATTTTCTTTTCCACCAAAAGTTTTTATATGATCATAATCATATAAACTAAGAGTTTCAAAATTAATAACAGCCTTAATATTATTTTGATAATCTTCAGTACTATTAAAATTAATACCAATTATTACTAAAGAAAAGAAATTTTTAGTTAAATATGAATCAATGTCAGCACCTTTAACATTAGATTGTTCATATTCACTCATAACTTTAAGTAAATGTATATTAATTTCTTTTAAAGAAAAATCAATACGATATTTCATTCCAATTTTTTCATTTTCATCTATTATTTTACTTCTTTTTTTATTAACTAATTTTTGACTTTCACTAGGAGTTTCAATTGGACTTATTAAATCATATAAACTTAAAAATGAAATAGATGAATCATCAATTCCAAAAACAGAGTAAATTGTATCAATTCCATCAGAAGCACTTTGATAATATAAAAACATAGTTTTTAAATGTTTATCAGAAATATTTAAAATTAAAGTATCTAATTTAATTACCATTTTATTTTCATCTTCATTCATATTAGTTTTTGCTAAAGTATCTAAATTAATATCAATATTAAATTTATCTAAAATAGTTTCAAAAGTATTTTCTTTTCCAATTTCAAAATTATAACGTTCTGAATAAAAAATATTCATTTCAATAAGTTTAATTAAATAATTTTTATATAAAGGACCCATTTTATTATTTGATTGAGATGGTTCTAAAGTTTTTATTTCAAATTTTCCTGGATAAATAAAAATACATGAATCAATTCTTCCTGATTGACTAATTCTAATTGGAAGAACAAATAAAGGACTTACAATATTAATATCAAAATAAAAATGTTTATATTCATAAAAATTTGGATTTCCTTCAATCATTTGAGTTAATTTTTTATAATACATTTTTGGATTTTTTGTTATTGATTTAAATAATGGTTTTACTTTTAATAATGATTCTTTTAATTCTCTTTCCATTTTTAATAAAATTGTACACCAATAATCAAAATTTAATATTATAAAAAGTTGTTTAGTTGATTCTATTTTTAATTTATGTTGAGTATATTTTGATATTGGATTATATTCATATTCTAAAGAAAAAATAATATCACCATCAGAACCAAATTCATTAGTTGCATATAATATTTTTTTTTTTCTACCACTTGAAGGAATATAAAATACTATAATATCAGATAAATTCAGTTCTATTTTTTGTTCTATTTTCTTTTGAATTATTTTGAAAATAAAATCATTGAAAGTTACATTAAATAATTCTATATTTTGTTCTTCTTTTGTTTGATTTGTATTATTCATATCTTTTAATCCTTTTTCATCAATTTTCCCTTCATGTAATATTATATTTATAAATTCAAGTTTAATTTCAAAGTTATATATTTCTGATTTTTCAGGAACATTTTCTAAACTTTCAACTGGTTCTTTTTCTAATAATTTATCATTTATTTCATCTGAATTTAATAATTTTGTTTTTGCTCTTTGATATTTTAAACCATCAAATTTTTTTTGATTCTCTTCTAAAAAATTTTTAAAAAGTGTATCACCAAAATCTTTAAGAATAAAAGATATTTTTTCTAATTCTGGAATCTTTGAATATGCAGAAAGTCTAATTTTCATAATATCTTTATAAGTAACATTTTCTTCAATTTGAGAACAAGATTTAGGAAATTCTATTTTATCTACTTTATCAATATATTTTTGTTTGAAATAATTAGTATAATCATTAATATAAGTTTCTTTATCTGATGATGATATAATTTTCATAAATTCATTTATATGATTTAATAATATTAAATGACCATTATAAATACTTTGAACCATTTCTAATATAATTTGTATTTGTTCTAAAGTTAAATTTACATTTAATTTTTCAATATTAATTATAATTTTAAGAAATGGTTTTTTCATTTTTAAAAAATCAGATTCAAAACTACAATTAATATAAAAATTAATATTTTCAAAAATATAATTATGTCTTTTATTTGTTTCATTTTTATTTTCAAAAACTAAACATTCATCTTCACAAAAATCATCAAAAGAAACATATTTTTTATGAAATATAACACCACCATCTTCTTTAAGTCTCTTATTTCTTAATCTAGCTATTCCTTGTTTAAATAATATTCCAACTGATTTTTCGTCTGGTTTTTCTTTTTTTTTTTTTTCATTTTTCTTTAATAAAGAATTAATAAAATTAAATTTTTCTAATGTTTCACTTGCTTGATTTTCTTGTTTTTTTTCTGATTCTTTTTCATGAATAATTTCTCTAAATTTATCCAAATATAAATTTCCATAATTAAAATTTAGCATTTTAGAACAGTATTTAACATTTGTTTTAGAATCACTTTTTTCATCTACTATTTTAACATTTGTATCTGATTCTTTATTTAATTTCCTTGGATTGATAAATTCAAATTTTTTTAAAGAAAATCCTAATCTATAATATGTTGTTTTTTCCTCAGTTTTTAATGGATATTCACAAAATATTACAACATTTTCAATAACCAATTGAATATTATTAAATAATAATTCTGAAATTGGAGTTTTTATTTCTTCTTTTTTATCTTTATTTAATTGATACATTTGACCAATAAATTCTTCAATTGAATTTAATTGATCTTGTTTTAATTTTTGAAATTGTTTTTTTTCATGGTCTAATATTTTCATAGATTCATCTTTTAAAACTAAATAAAGAAATAATTTATTTATTGTAACTTTAATTGGATTCGAATAAAAATAAGGAAATGATACTTTTACATCTATTGTATCTATTAAACTTTTCTTTAATTCAAGATATGAACAATTTAGGTCTTTTAAAATATTTGGATTTAAGGTAACTTTATTTAAAGTAAAAGAACCTGAAAGTAAATTTGATTTTGTTTCTTCTCTATTAAAGTCAGATATTATTTTATTGAGATATTTTTCTACAAACATATTTATTATTGTAGCTGACATTTTTATATAAAGTTATTTTTAAAATTAAATAAATTCTTTAAATTATTTAAATTTTTATTATTAATTTTTGTTTTCTAATAAAATATTACAAAAATTATAATTTATATAACACTATTATTTTTTCTATGACTTAAATTCAAAGGTTGGGATATTTTAAGTTTGTTAAATTTAATTTTCACTTTTGATAAATTATTAATAATTGAATTTTTTCTTTTTAAATATAATGGATCACAATTTGAATAAGGATTAACTTTATTCATAGTTGTTCTTATTCTTGGTTTTTGAAATTGAATTCTATAATAATGAAATAATGTATTTTTTCTAAAAGTTAATTGTGATTTAGTTGATTGAGTACTTAAAATATTGTGATTAAATTCTAATTTCATATTCAAATTAATTGGACTTTTCTTATTTAATAAATTGTCTCTTAATTCATTATCAATATATTTTGAACATAAAATATTATTTGATGATCTACTATTATCATTCAAAGAAGGATTATTAGAACAGTTATAAATTTGTTTATAAGATAAATTTGAAGTAATAATAGTTTTAATTTTAGGATTCATTTGTTTATATTTATTATCATATATCTTTGAAAAAGGAAGTTTACTTTTTGAATATGAATTATATATAGAAAAATAAGACATAAAATTAAAAAAAAAAATTTGAATATTATTTAAAGAAAATAATTTTAAATCATATTTTAAATGGGCAAAAAAAATGATGATAAAAAGAAAAAAATAAATCGTTCAAGTACAAAAGATACTCCAAAAAAAAAGAAAAGTTCAAATAAAAACAAATCATCAGAAAAGAAAATATCAAATAAAAAAAAAAGTCAAAAAAATATAAAAGATGATAGTCAAAATATATCAGAAGAAGAAGACAATTTTGAAGAAATATTAATAATTGGCCAAAAACATGCAACTCCACCTGCAGGAGACGCAACAAGAGCTTTTTATGAAAGTTTATTGGAACAAAGACCTGATTCAATAATGGCAAAAAGATATTGTGTTGATTATGGTTGTTTAGATAATGATAAAGCAAAAGAGTTTATTCAAATTTTAGAAAATCATAAAAAGAAGAAAAAATAATTTTTTTTAACAAATAAAGTTAAAAAATATTTATTTTTTTATTTTATTCAATTTTCATATATAAAAATAAACCTTATAAAAATATAAAATAAGGATTTTTTATTTTTTTTTTAATAATTTTAAACTTGTATATTATTAATGCTTTTAAATATTTTTTTCTTTTCTTTCACTTCATCATCTTTTTTTTTTCTAGATTTAGTATTTTTAAAAAATTCAATAAAATGTTGTGCATTATATCTTAATTCATTAATATAATCTTCATTTTCATTATCAGAAATTGAATTAATAAAATCTTCAAAAGTTCTTGCTTTAAATAAACCATATTTTGATATTAATTCATTTTTATTTCCATTAATGAATAAATTAAATAAATCACAAAATTTCATATCTAATAATTCATTTGTTCTTGGTGCTTCGTTTCTTCTTTCTCTTAATTTCATTATTTGTCTTTTATTTTTATCATCTTCACAATTATGTGTTTTATTAGGAGAATTTTGATAAATTTCTTCTAATGTGTAATTTATAAAATTTAAATTCATTTCTATTGTTATATTTGATGTTATTTTTCTATTTATCATTCTTAATTTATGAGATTGTCTTCTTAATTCATATTTTATACAATCATTTATTAAATCTAAACCAAATCTTATTCCATGTATTCTTAATTTTCTTATTATATTATCTTTTGATTGTTTTGAATGATGTGTATTATTTATTCCATATAAATATTTTTTTCTTCTTCCTACTTTTTTATGGATAAAAAGAATTTCTTTTGTAGGATTATTATGATTTGTTTCATCTTTTGTTAATTCTGTATTTTCATTTTTCAAAGTAACTAAAAAATCTTTTCTTTTTTCTGTTTTTATTGGAGTATGAATTTGATTTATTACAGGTCTTCTTAAGCATATTTCTCCAATCATTATTATATTAATCTAACTTACCTGGAATAATAAAAAAAATCTTATTAAATTTAAATATTATATATATTATAATAAATTAAATTATAAAAAAATACAAATAAAAGCAACAAAAAAAAAAATAAAAATAAATAAATACTAAAAAAAGTTAACCTAAGAACCTTTTTTTTTCATATTAACAAACTTTAAATTTTTTTCACTTTTCTTCTTTTCAAAAATTCCATTTTTATCATTATTACCTTTTTCATTATTTTTATTACCATTTTCATCAATTAAAACTTCAAAATTCCCACAAGTTAATTTATTATAAGTATTAACTCCAGGTTTTCCTTTTTCATCAATCCATCTATCAGTAACAATAATATCCATAACATCAGAAATTAATTTTTTTTTCAAAATAAAATCTCCTTTTGTAGAAGTACTTAAACTTGGAGAAGAATTAATTTCAATTAACCAAGGTTTTAAATTAGCATCTAATAAAATATCATAACCATAACATTCAAAACAATGTTTATCTGAAAACATAACATTTTGAACACATTGTAATGAACCAATTATAACATTTTTAATATCTTCATTACATTTTTTCATTTTTTCATATCCAAATAAATTTTCTAAATATAAATTTAAATTATATAAAGAAAATTTTCCTCCATGACTACTTGAATATTTTTCGTATTTTTTTTGTACAGCAACATTAGTTAAATGTATATAAATATTATTTATATCACTAACATCAACTGAAAATTTTTCATTACAAAATCTACAAAATCCTTGTTTATATAAATAAGCTTTTAATGGATGAAATGAAGTAACTAAACAATAAATTCTCATATCGAATTTTTTTCCTCCTATTAAAAAAGGATTATCAATATATTTTGATATAACATAAGTATCATTAATTGTAATTTGAGTATTATTTTCAGTTATTGTTTTATTATTAAAATTTATTTTTTTTAATTTTGAAGTTTTATTTACAAGTGTAATTCCTTGTCCTTGACATTTATTACTAGGTTTTAATATCCATAATGAATTAGGATATCTTTTAAATTCTTCTGTAAAAACTGACATATCTTGAGGAAGAACATAAGTAATTGGTAAAAAATCTAAATGATCTATACATTTATTATCTTTTAATAAATACTTTTTATATTTTTTTATATTCTTTGCCATTAAATCTTTTCTTGTTAACTCATAAAAATTTGGAAAGTGACTTAAGATTTGATTATCTGTTAATTTAATGTAACTTTTCCCATTAAATATTTGTCTTACTGTATTTACACTTGCCCAATAAAAATTCCAATTATCATTTTCTTCTGGTATTTCTTCCCATAAACGGTCAATAAAATTTTGCGTTATTACTTCTTTATTTAAATCTGTTTTCCAATATAATTTTACTCTTGAATTCATATGACCTGATTTTTCTATTCTTCTTTTTGCTTTTTCAAAATTATCCATTTATCTAATTTTTAATGTTCGATTTTTTTAAATTTATTTTAAATGAAATTTTTTAATGAACTTTATTTTAATTTTTTTTTATTGAGCAATTAATTTTATTATTAATGAAAAATAATATTGAAAAAATTATTTCTTTTACAAGTTCATTTAATTTAGATTTTATTTTATCTTTAACTGAAAAACAATATTTAGATTTTAATTTAAATTTCAATGATATTAAATCAATAAAGGATTTAAAACAATTTTTAGAATATAATAATGAAGGAAATTACATTTTATCAAATAATAAAAGTTTTTTAAATTTAATTACAATAAATTCAAATGACACTCTTTTTAATTCTCTTTTATATATAAATAGAGCAAATAAGAAAAAAAGTTTTATTGAATTATTAATCCCTTTTTCTCCTAAATATTCAAAAGAATTAGAATTTATGAATGATAGTTTAAAATATGTTTTAGAAAACAATCTTTTATTTTTAGAATATTTTAATTTATTTAATATAAAACCAAATTTAAATTTTGTTATTAAATTAATAAATGATAATCAAGCTGTGCTCAAAGAAAAATGTTTTTTAATAACAAATGAAAATAATTATCAGGAAGAAAATATTAAAAATGAAAAAGATGATTTTGATTTATTTAATGAATTAAATTTCGAATATGATGGAACAATTTTTTATACTAATTTCTTAGATTTATATAAATGCCAAAAAAAATCAGATTTAGAAATTGAAACATTTCTTAAAAAAATAATAAAATTTTATCCTTCAATGAAAATATGTATTAATTATATTAATTTTATTTATAATTTTTCAAAACTTGAAATTAAAACTTTAAATACTATAAATGAGATAATATCTTTAACTGATATTTTTATATTTGATAAAAATGAACTACAAGAATTTTTTCAATTATTAAATATAAAAGAAGATGAAGAAAAAAAATTAAAGAATAAAAAGAAACAATTTAATAGAGTATATAGTCAATCAGAAATTAATAATAATATTAATAATTTTAAAAATTCAATAATAGATCCAGAAGAATTATTCATTAGAAAAATACAAACAAAAAAAAGACAAAAAAATAGAATAGGAATATTATTTGAAGAATTAAAAACAATAACAATTATAGAACAAGATTCATTTTCACAAAAGGTATTATATCATTTGAAATATGAAATAAATTATTTAGAACCAAATTTATCAGAAGAAGAATTTAATGAATATAAAAAAGTATCAAATGATAATTTTGAATATTTAAAAAGCATTTTTATAGGAGGTTATTTATCAAGATTATTTAATCATAGAAATTATAATACTTGTTTTGTTGCAGGAAATGAAAGTATTAAAAATATAATTTATTATTTAAAAAATAAATTTGATTTACCTAAAGATAAAAAATATTATGAAATAAAAGTTAGAAAACCTAAATCAAATAAAAGTGATGAAGAAATAATGAATGAAAAAAAAGAAAAAAATTTTATATTAGATTGTACAAATATTAAAAATAGTAAAAAAAAAGATTATAATTCTTTATTTGATAATTATTGTATATCTTTTTTTGGAAATGAAAATATTAGAAAGTTTCTTTTGAAAAGAGGTTTTATTAATAAATTTGGATATATATTAGATGATCCTGATAAAGACAAATTTAGTATTACAATTAAAAAAACAAGAAAAATTAAAAATTATAATAAAGAACAAAATAGATTATATGAAATTAATTCAAATAAAAGAATATTTAAAAATCAATTAAATAGTCTTATTTTTAATTTTCCAATTGAAAAAAATTCTAAAATTGACCGATTATTACCAATTTCTAAAGTTTATAATTTTGAATTACAATATAAAAAAAAATTACCAAGTATGAATATTTATAAAAATTATAATAAAACTTTTTTAAGAAAAAATAGTTCATGCCAAGATATTTATAAAAAAAAAAATATTAATAATCAAAGTTTTATTTCTAATAATTTTAACAAAACTGCATTATCTTTATATTCAAAAAATATTGAATCAGATATTAAAAATAAAGATGCATATAAAAGTCAATCTGATGTAGAAAATAATGAAGAAAAAATACAATTAAAATATTTAAATAAATCTAATATTTATTTAAGAGAAAATAGTTGTAATAATATTTTTAAAAAAAATAATAAGTATCAAAATTATATGAGTCAGAAAAATTTTCAAGAAATTTTATCAAAATTTGAGAAAAACTTATAATATATTATTTTATAAATATTTTTTATCATAAATTAAAAAATTTTAATAAAGATTATGTTTATAAAATAATATTATATAATTTTTTTATTTAAATTGTTTTATATATAAAAATTAGCAATCAAAAGTAGAATTAAATATATCATTATCAAAATTGGCATTTTGTAATTTAAATAAATTCATTTTATATTCTATTTTTGATTTATGACCAATATTAATTGGAATAAAAATTCTAGGTCTATAATTATATGTAACATAACTATCAAAATAAACAGTAATTTTCAATTGATAATAAGTTTTAATATGTTTTGAATCAACAGTAGGAATTAAATAAATTATATTTCTATTTTTATATGGATTTTCCCAATTTGCAAAATCGAAATTTAGTATTTTATCTTCAATCTTAAATGTGAATTTTTCAGTTCCCGTTTCATTTTTCTTAATATTAACATTTTTATTTTCTTTAAATATAATTTCACAATCATAAATAAGTTCAGACTTTTCATCTATATAAACACAGAATTCTCTAATTAAATCAAATTTAATTTCAATAATATTCAAACTACATTTTTCATTTATCATTTCAATATTTAAAATCATATAATCATCCAAAGTGAAATAATTATCATTTATTTCAGCAATTATTGAACAATTTCCTCTATTAATGAAATATGAACTTACATTAATATTATTTTCAAATTTTAATTTTGTTTCTTTTATTATTGCATTACATTTAATTAAAATAATACAAGTACTTTTATATATTTTATTATTTAAAGTGATACTTGCTTCAAAATAATATCTAATATATGATTTAATATTATATGAAGGATATTCAATACTTGGAGCTATATTATCAGGAATTTCAAAATTAAATGAAATTTTTGATGAATCTTTAACTTGAATTATCTCTTCTTTAATTATTTCTTTTATATTTACTAATTCTTTTTTTTTAAAACAATATTCTATCTTTATTAAAGATAATTTTATTTCATTTATTTCTAAAAGTTCTTTGTTTAAAATCTTTATTATTCCTAATATTTTTTCATTTGGATAAAAGCCATTTTCTTTTGAATTTATTATTATTTGAAATCCATCTTCTTTATCAAATTTTGAATTTTCCATTTTTTTATTTGTTTATTTATTCCATTTTTTTGATGTAATTTAATTTTGTTTAATAATTATGATTAAATTTAAATATTTAAAAAAATAAAATAAATTATATGATTACCTAATTCGTTCTAATTTCTAATACAATTAAAGTTTTTTTTCTCCATTAAATTTATCCTCTTCTGATTTTAATGACTTGCATTTATTACATACATTTCTAAAGGAAAAATTTAAATTATTACATTTATGACAAATCCAATCTCCTTCTCTTATTTCTATTTTTTGCTTTTTTTTCATTGGTTTCTTATTTTCATTTTTATTCTTTGAAAACATAAATGATAATTGATTTGGAAAATTAAACTGTTTTATATTATTGCCATTTAAATTATTATTATTTCTAAAATTGTTTAAATTATTATTATCAGTATTTAAGTTATTGAAAATTTTATTATTATTTAAATTATTAAAATTTAAACTAAAATCTGAAATATTTCTTTTGTTATTGGTAATTTTACTATTATTTAAATTATTAAAATTTAAACTAAATTCTGAAATCTTTCTTTTGTTATTATTATTATTAGAATGATTAAAACAAGAAATAAATTGAAAAGAATTAATTTTATTTGATTCATCTTTAATTAAATTTGGAAAACTTTTTGGAAGAATATTTTTAAGTGAATAATTAATATAATCCAATTGTTTATCCAATTCATGAATATCATTATTAATAATATATGAATTAAAACTTTGATATAAACTCTTATTATCATCAGTTGAAGAATCAAGAGATGAATTAAAACAACTTATTTGAGACCTAAAAATTTTATTTCCTAAAAAACAATTATAATCATTACTTTTAAACTGAGAATTATTATTTTTATTAAATGATGATATTGTATCAATTTGATTATAATCTTCTTTATTTTTTGGATTATATGAACCATAATAATTTAAAGTTTTTATTAATTCATTTGTTAAGCAATTTTTATAAGGTGATTCAATGTTAATTTTTGGACTTTCATTTTTTGATTTTTCATCAGAGGAAAAATTATTTGAGAATAATTTATTATTTGAAAGAATATTACTATTTAATATAAATGAATTATCCTTTTGTTTTAATGGAGTATTTAATTTATTATCTGAATTATGAAATGAATCAAAATGAATTTCATTATTTAAGTTTGAGCAATTTGATGACATTTTTTTATAAAATATTTATTTGGATTTTGATTTAAATTCAAATTTTTAGGAAAAATAATATATATTACATATATTTTTAAATAATAAAAAAAAATTAAGATTATATATTGATGGGATGTTGTATTAACCCTATTAATATAATAGGAAATATTAATAATAGGTTTAATAAAAATGATCAAATAAATATTGAAACTCTTCAAAATAAAGAATTTTCTATTTTAATTAGTAAAAAAGAATCAAATATAACAAGAGAAAAAGAAAAGAACTCAAGTAGTGATATTATAAAAAGTTCTGTTAATGAATATGAAATACAACTTAATGAAATATATGAAAGTCAAATCTCGAATAATAAAAATTTAATTAATTTACAAAAATCTAAATTAGAAACAGTAAGAGAATCAATTGATGAATTTTCTTTTAGAAAAGTTAATTCGAATCATTCAAATAATTCATCATGTACTCAAAAAATAAATGCAGAAAAATGTGAAGATAATTATACAAAAAAAACAAATCAATTGGTTAAATTAGTAAAAAAGAAAAATATTTAATAGAAATCTATTAATTTTATTTTTCAAATTATATATAATTTTTATTTATTCATTATGAAAGTATATAAATAGGAGGTAGATTAATATTAATTAATTTAAATTTATATTTATTTATTTTTTTATTAAACATAAATTAATTTTACTTAACTATTATATAATAAAATTAACCTTTTTTTTAAATATTATAATATTTTTATATTTATAAAATAGTTTATTAACAATTATTATAATTTTTTAAGATTATCCAAACATTGCTTTTATTAATTCCTTATTATGTTTTTCATAAAATCTTTTAACAAGTTCCTGTTCTATTTTCATATCAATAGTTTTTTGATTTTTATTTTTTTCTGTTATGTTTTTGTTTATTTGAGTATTATAAGAAGTTTCACTAGTTTTACTTGTTTCATCATCAGATAAAGTTCTTTTCATTTTTTTTTGATTAAAAAAATATAGTTCATCAAAATACTCGTTAATATTATCTGTAACTTTATCATTTGTCAATTCATTATAATGTCTCTTTCTACATTTATTTTTATTATGATTTAAATCATAATTTAACATTTGAGTATCATAATTAGTATTCATATTTTTATTTTAATTTAAAATTTATTATAAATTAAATTTAAATTGAAAAAGAAATAATCAAAAAAAAAAAATAAATAAAAAAAAATGTCTTTTATCTATTCTTTAATATCAAAAAATAAAGACACTGTTTTATGTGAATATACGGAATTTACAGGAAATTTTCAACAAATTTCAAGAGTTATACTTCAAAAAGGAATTAAAATAAATTCAAAATATATAATTAATTATGACAAATATAATATTCATTATATTAATGAAAACTCAATCACTTTTTTATTACTTGATGAAGAAGTAAATGATAATATTGCATTTTCATTTTTAACAGATTTAAAAAATGAAATATTAAAATTTTATTCATTTGATGATTTAAAAAATTTTTCAACTGATCAATTAAAAAACGGTGTTGATATTATTAAAAAATTAATAAATTATTATAATAATAATCCATCAAGAAGTCATACTGGAAAAATTATTCAAGAATTGAATTTAGCAAAAGATGCAGTTATTGAAAATATAGAAAAATTAATTGATAGAGATAATAAAATGGGAATTATTGTTAATAAATCAGAAGATTTAAAATTATTAAGTATGAATATAAATTCTATTGCTGATAATATAAGAAGAAATGAAAATTCAAAAAAAAATCGTTCAATTTTTTTTGTAACTATATTAGTGGGTCTTATTATTATATTTTTTTTATTAATTAGTTAATTGTTATAAAGAATATTATTTAAATTGATAATATTATAAAATGTATATAATATTAATATATAATAAAACTTTAATAAAATAATTAAAAAAATATACTTTATTAAAATCTAATTATAAATAAAAAATATAATTTATTTTTATTATAATTTTTTAAAAAATAACACATTTTTTTTTATCCTTATCTTTATCTTTATCTTTTTTTTTCTCACCATTTTTTTTTTCACCATCATTTAAATTAGGAATAGGAACTTTATAATTAGCAACATCAGTATCAATTCTATTAATATCAATATTATTATTATTTCCATTATTTTTATCATTTTTAGACTCAATTCCTTCAGTATTAATATAATTACCATTAATTCCTTCAATATTATTATTATCATTATTAGAATTATCCAAATTAAAATTATCATTATTAATTAAAGGTTTTTCACTAAACCAATCGAAAAAATAATCATATTCAAAATGATTTTTTTCTAAAACATTCCTTAATAAACCTCTTAAAAAATCATAATCAGGTTTACTTTCAAAATCTAAATTTCTAGTATATTTAACATATTCTTCAAATTCTTTTGGTAAATCTTTACATAATTCTTCAGCAGAAGTATCTTTTTTTTTTTCATAAATTTTTTTATATCTATCTTCTTTTCTATTTATTTTTAAACCTTGCCAAGGTAAACTTCCTTTTAAAAAGTATATTAAAACATAACCAATTGCTTCTAAATCATCTCTTCTACTTTGTTCACATCCTTTTAATGCATTAATTGAAGCATATCTTGCAGTCCCAGTTAATTTTTTATTTTGAGAAAATTTAATATGACAATTATTTTTAGTTGACCAATATTTTTTAGATAAACCAAAATCTAAAATATAAACAATATGATTTTTATCATTTCTTCCCATTACAAAATTATCTGGTTTTATATCTCTATGTATTATTAATTTATTATGAACCCATTCTATTCTATCAATCATTTGTATTCCTAACATACATGTTGTTTTAAGGGAAAATTTTCTTTTTTGTTTCTGAAATAAATCTTCTAAGGAATTACTTAATAATTCCATTACTAATATATTATAATTATTATTATATCCAAATGATTTTACTATTGGAATTCCATATCCTTTTAAATGACATAACATGTATGCTTCCATTTCTAATAAACTTTGAGAGTCTTTTCTTTCCTATTTTTAAAATTTGTTTTTTTATATAAATTTATTTTATTATTTTTTTTACTAATTTTAATGCGAATTCTTCTTTTGTTTTTGTATTTATTGCTGTATATATTTTTCCAAAGGAACCTTCTCCTAATTTTTTTTGGGCTTTGTAGAATTTAAAAAATATTTTTCCTTGTATATCATCTGAATGATTATGTGACATTGATTTTTTATTAATATTAAATTATCTTTTATTTTAAATATAAATAATGATTTTTTTATAAAAAATTATTTTAATAAAATATTATTATGAAACAAAAAATGAAAGAAGGTGAAAAAAGTGATTTTAAGGACTTATTAAATGAAGTTTGTACATTAATAGGTAATAAAAAAGGGAATAATACTGATAAATTTTCATCTTTAAGAAGAGATTTTATTTTAAATCCAAAATATAAAAATCAAAACTCAAAATTAAAATTTGATTTATTATTTAGTAGATTCAATAATGAAAAAAAAGAAAAAGTAGGGAATAATATATTTAATAAAATGAGTAATATATTTATAGATACAATGAAACCACCAAAAGAAAATGATACAAATGATACAAAAGATGCAATTAAAAGTTTTTTAAATTGTGTTAAGAATAATATTTCCTCAAATAATAATTCAATTCAAAATTATAATAGATCATATTCAGTTATGAATTATAGAAATAAAGAAAGTTTAAATAAAGCAAAACATTTATTTTCAAATAATAATGGTTCAAATAGTAGTTTAAATAATAATGATTCTAATTATGGAAATACTATTTCTAAAATGAAAAATAAAATTTTTTACTTATTGAAAAGTAATCAGAAAGAAAATAAAAATATATTATATAAAAAAAGTACAAATACAGTTTTTAATTCATCAGATAAAAAAAATAAAAATAATTATAATCATAATAGAAAAAATAGTCCAAATGTTGAGATTTTCAAAAAGGAATTATCATATTTTTTAAATAAAAACTTTTTCCCTTCTTCTAATACTAATAATGAACAAAAATCAATAGATATAAGTACTAATGATTCATCAAAAAATTCTTCTTCATTTTATAAAATTAAAACTCTTTCTAAAAGTTTAAGTCATTTAGAATTAAAATCTATTGAATCACAAAAACAATTACAAAAATCACAAGAAGATTTAAAAAAAATTGAAAAAGATATTCAAGATAATTACATTAGATATTTTATGAAATATGGTAAAATAAAAAAGTCTTCTTATTCAAAGAATTTCAAATAAAAAAAATATAAATTTCAAATATATGATTTATTTAATTTGTAATAAAAAATGTTTATAATAGGTAACCTATAAATAATGTTTTTAATAGTTTATAATTTTTTTTATGTAACCTTCATTTTAAACAATATAAAAACATTAATTAAAAAAACATTATAAATTTAAAAAAAAAATTTAAAAAAAATCAAAAAACTAAATTAAAAATATACAAAAGAAAAAAAAAATGGAAGATCAAATAAGAATAGAATATGAAATTACTCAATTAAAAAGTAACAATTTAGGAATAGGAATAATATCAACAAAGCAAAAAAAAGAATATCAAATAGATATAATAATTCCACATTCAATAATAGATCCATCAATTTATAATGAAGATATAACATTTGTATTAATAATAAACTCTGATAATTTTCCATATAATCCTCCTAAATTATTATGTACAACTCAATATTGTTTTCCTCAATATTCAGATGGAAGAGATATATTAGAAGAAGTTATAGGAGAAAGATGGAATGAAAATATTAAATTAGTTAATTTACTCCCTTTAATTCCAGATTTTATTAAAAAAGTTTTTATGGATGGTAATTTAATTTATATTGGTAAATATTATTTAGGAGGAAAATATGATTTGAAATTACTTGAAAGAAGTAATTATGAAATTAAACAAGTAAAAGAGAATATTTTAATAAATGGAAAATGGGTAAAATTTTTGAGATTAATGTTAATTAGTGATATATACTTTTTATTATTTGAAATAGAAAAATGGAATAAAAATAAATTAACTCTTGTTTTTTGGTCTTCAATAAATTCAATTAAAAGTATTAAAAAAATATTAGTTAATAATATGGTATTTATTCATTGGAGTCAAAAAGGAATTAATGAACCTTATGAAATGTTTTTAACAATGGATAAAGGAGAAGAGACTGTTGATAAATTATTAGAAAAAATTCATTATTTTGGTTTAAATTATAATATTACTAAAGAAATTAAAGGAAATAAAATAGAAGAAAAAAAAGATGAAGAAGTTAATAAAAAAAATGTTGATGTTAGTGAAAAGAAAAATGATAAAAATATTAATGAAAATAATAAAAGTAAAGATTTAGAAAAAGGAAATGTTAATATTGTTGAAGAAAAAAAAGATATTGAAAATAATGAGAAAAAAAATGATGAAATAAAAATTGAAGAAAAAAAAATAAAAGAACCAAAAATAGAAGAAAAAAAAGATGAAGAAAAAAAAAAAGAAGAAGATAATAAAGTAGAAGAACCAAAAGTAGAAGAAAAAAAAGAAGAAGAAAAAAAAATAGAAGAACCAAAAATAGAAGAACCAAAAAAAGAAGAAGAAAAAAAAAAAGAAGAACAACCAAAAATAGAAGAAGAAAAAAAAGAAGAAGAAAAAAAAGAAGAAGAAAAAAAAGTTGAAGAACCAAAAGAAGAAGAAAAAAAAGTAGAAGAACCAAAAGTAGAAGAAAAAAAAGAAGAAGAAAAAAAAGAAGAAGAAAAAAAAGAAGAAGAAAAAAAAGAAGAAGAAAAAAAAGAAAGAAGAAAAAAAAGTTGAAGAACCAAAAGAAGAAGAAAAAAAAGAAGAAGAAAAAAAAGAAGAAGAAAAAAAAGAAGAAGAAAAAAAAGAAGAAATAAATATTCTGAATTAGAAACCCAAGCTGAAAAATTAGAAAAAGAATTTGAAGAAAATAAAGAAAATGAAGAAGTAAAAAATAAATTAGAAGAATTATATAATAAAATGATGGAATATTATCAAAAAAATGATCCATCAAAAACGACAGAATTATTAATGAAACAATCTTCTTTAGAAGAATAAATTAAAAAATTAATATTTAAAATAATTAAAGAATAATTTAAATACAAAAAAAATAATAAATTAAATATTTAAATGGAAAATAAAAAAAATGAAAAACAACAAAATATAAATGAAGGATTACTTTTAAATTATTTAAAATTGCTTTCTCAATCAATTTATGAATACTCAAATTTACATCCTTGGAATTCATTTCCATCAATAAATGAATTAAATGATATTGAAATAAAAAATAAGATGAAAAAAAAAATAGAAATCTCACTTTCAATTTTATTAAAAAAAACAAAAGAAAATAATCATAAAGAATTAGAACATTTAATTTTATTTGAACAAAATGTTTTAAAAGATAATGATGCTTTAAATAAAACAACAAAATTAAGTTTATTAATAAGTTCAGTAATAACTAGAACAAAAATAATTAAAGTTATTGATCAAAAACAAAAAATTGAAGATTTAATGGTTGAATATTTACAAATGATTATGAAAAATTTTCATTCTGCTTATCAAAATTCAATTTATGGTTTTTATGAATCAATTTCTAATAATTTATGTATTATAAATAATTCAAAATTTATTTTTGATTATGAATATGCTTTTTTATATGATAGAGATTATTTTGATAATGAATTAATTCCAAAAATTAAAGAAGAAATTAAGAAATTAAATATTTTTTTTAATGAAGATATTATTAATGATATTAATTTTAATGATATAGATTTAAACAATTTTCAACAAACTAAATTATTTTCTATTATATTAGAACAATTAAAAAATTATAAAATTGAAAAGAAAAATTTAAATGAAGATGAAAATGAAAATAAAAAAAAATTAATTAAAAGTCTAATAAGCAATTTAAAAAAAAAATAAAAAAAAAGCAAATAATAATATATTTAATTTTCATAAATATTTTTTGCTAATTCATAATAATTTATATTACCATCATCATCAGCAAGTTCTTTAATTAAAAAATCTATTTCATCTTCACTTAAACAATCACCAAGTACAATTAAACCATGTTTTAAATCATTTAAATTTACAATTCCTGTTTTATTTTTATCAAAAAATTCAAAAGCTTTTATAAGATCTTTTTCAGTTTTATTTGTTTTTAATTTTTCAATGTAAATTTTTTTAAAATCTTCATAACTTATTTTACCAATTTCATTTGGATCTGCTTCTTTATTTATTATTGATATTTCTTCTTCTGTTAAATAAATTCCTAATGCTCTTAATGTTGTTCCTACTTCATTTGTATCAATGAAATTATCTTTATCTTGATCTATTAAAAAAAATGTTTCTTTTAATTTAGTTTCTTTTTCTTTAGTTAATTGATTCATTTATTTTTTTGACATTTAAAAAATAATTATTAAATTTTAAAAATTATTTATTAATAATCATTGAAATTTTTTATTAAAATAATTATAATAAAAATTAATTAAATATAACTTAATTAAAAGATAATTTTTAAACAAAAATATTTTCTAATGATAATATTTGTAATATGAATTAAATTAATAATTGTCATTTTTAAAACAAATTATTTATATTTTTCAATTTTAAATAATTAAAAAGTTTTATATTGATTTTTATCAATTTATTCAACATTATAAAAAAGTAACCTCAATCATAAATATTTTTAGTATTATTTACAAATTTTGAAATATTTGGATATTTTATATAAAATTAATAACTCTTCATCTAATAATAATATTATTTGCTTTCCTAAACATTTTATTTTTTTATTATTTTTTATTAAGTTTTATTTTTTTGTGTAATAAAAATAATATTATATGAAAAATATATAAATTAGTTAATTTTATTTAATTTTTTATTTTTCAAAATTTTGATGTAAATAAAAAGTAAATTCGCTAATTAAATAATTATCGAAATATATTAAATATCTTACACACGAATTTTTTTACATAATTTTTATTATAGAATATTAAAATGTCGAGTGAGCCAATTAAAGAAAATAAAAATGAAGAAAATAAACTATTAGGAAATAAACAAAAATCTGAAACAAAAATAGAAAATTCAGAGGAAAATATTCCCCTATGTAATTTATGTAAAATGGAAAAAAGTTCAATTATAAAATGTATAAAGTGTAATAACAATTATTGTTTAAGTTGCATTAATTTAAGAATAGATGATAAGAAAAAATATGAAGATTTAATATCTGATGAAGAAAAAAAAACAAATTGGACTTGTTTTAATTGTGAAAATGAATTAATTTCAAATAATAATAATAAATGCCTTTTATGTAATGGAAATAGTAATTTAAATAATTATGATAAATTAATTGAAAAATTGTCTTATTCTGATGAAGAAAAAAATAAATTAAGAGAAAATGAAGATTTAAAAAAAATAATTGACTGTAAAAATATTTGTATTTTATGTAATTTGTGTGCTGAAAAAAGTATAATAAAACAATTTATAGAAAATAAACCAGTATCATCTATTTTAGAAAATAAAAACAATAATGACAATGATATTAATAAATTAGATGAAAATAAAACTAAAGAAAATATTTTTAATGTTTTAGAAAAACAAACTGAAAATATTAATTCTCAAAATAAGAAAATAAATCAAAATTTAAATTTTAATAATATTAAGAATGATAATATAAATTCAATTAACCCTATTCATTATCCAATAATAAATAATATTCAAGAAATAAATCAAATTCCAAATTTTAATTTAAATATTCCAAAAAGTCCCTTTATTCCAATTAATCCAAATAATTCAATGAATGATTCATTTCCAAAAATAACAGAATTACCAAATTTTGATAATTCAAATATTAGAAATAATTTTGGAGTCTTATCAAATGTAAATCAATTAACAGGAATTTTAAATTCAATGTTAACTAATAATACAAATACAAATATAAACAATAATAATAATAATAGTACAACTAATTCAAATAATAATACAAGTAATACAAATACTAATAATAATAATATAAATAATAATAATAATAATTCAAATAATATAAATAATAAAAAAGCTGATGATAAAAAAGATGAAAGTACAAATTCAATGAAAAATTATATGATGACAATAATAGAAGATTTAAAAAATCAAATAAATGTAATTCAATATAATAATCAACTTCAAAAATATTTTATAGGATATATAATGGAATATTTAGAATTATTCATGGAACAAATAAGTAATCAACATTTAATAAACGCACAACAAAAAACAAATATATATCCAAATCAAGTACCAAATAATTTTTTTAATATGCATTTTCCTGTAATGAGTCCACCTTTAATGAATAATATGACAAATATGAATAATATTAATAATATGATAAATATGAATAATATGAATAATATTAGTAATATGAATAATATTAATAATATGAACAATATAAGTAATATGAATAATATAAGTAATATGAATAATATAAGTAATATGAATAATATGGTTAAACAAGTCAATTTTCCAATGATGCCTTTTAATTTTGTTCCTAATATCCCAAATACAATTATAAATTCAAATCAAGGTCAAAAAATAGAAGATATAAATGAACAAAATAAAAATAATTTTCATATGATGTTTCCTCAAAATAATCCTGATGATAAAAATGAACAAAATAAAAATAATTTTAATATGATATTTTCACAACAAAATCAAAATAATAATAATATTCCATTAAATATCAAACCAGTAATTCAAATTATGGAAAATAATCCAAATATTAATACAATTAATAACCAGTTTATGAATAATAATCATTTAAATAGACAAATGAGTAACAAAAAATAAAGATTAACATTAAAACTTTAATAAATAAAAAAAACATTTAAAATAAAATACATATTAAACTAAATATATAAATTTAAATTTATAATACCTAAATCCAAAATAAGAATTAAAAAAAATGAATAAATTATTTTTAATATTACTATCAATTACATTTTTCAATTATATAAAATCATTTTTTGAAAATGCAAAATTCATAAAAAGTTCAATAGATGCAGAAGTAATGATGAAAGAAATAAAAAAATCTAAAAAATTAACATTAATATTATTTTATTCACCATCATGTCCTCATTGTAAACGTTTTGAACCAGAATATATAAAATTATCAGAATATTTTAAAAATAAAGTATCATTTTATGCACTTAATGCAAAAATTGCAAATTATAAAAAATTATTTACAGTTGAATATATTCCAAAATTATTTATTTATCATAAAGAAGAAATTAAATTATATAAAGGTCAGAATAAATTTGATGTTCTTGTTAAATATATTCAAGTAAAATATTTAAAGGAATGTTTATTTATTGAAAAAAATGAAATTCCTAAATTTCAAAATGATTTTAAGAATGATAATACTGAATTTAATTATGTTATTGGATTATTTACTGATAAGGAAAAAATGAATATTTTTATTAATGAAACTAATAATAATATTAATTTAGTTAATTATTGTTATTATTCATTAATTGAAAGTAATTTGAAAAGAAATTCTAATATTGTTTTATTATATAATAAAAATAGAGGAATGAACCAATTTACTGATTTTCAATTTAATATTAGTGAAGATATTATTAGTAAATATCATAAATTCCTTGATGAAAAAAGTGAAAAAATGTATTATTATATAAATTCAACAAAAGATTTACAGATTTTATCAAATAATGATAAAGATAGTATAATTTTTTCATTTAATAATCAAAGTCAAATTGAAAAAATAAAAAAAAGAATTAACATATTTGATATGAATTATGGAAATAAATTTAAATATGTGATTATGAATTATAATAATAATAATACAGGAGAAGAAATTTATTATTATGATAGATTTACTTCTAAAATTTCAAATATTAATTTCCCTGATTTATTAAATCAAACAAATGATATAAAAAATAATAATATTGAATCAGTACTTTTAGATACATCAAAAATTGTATTTTATGAAGATGAAAATCTTTCTTTAGACTTTGCTGTAAAAATAGTATTCTTTTTAATTTATTTAATTATATATTCAGTTATTTTTTGTATATTTCTTATTTTAACAGAAAAAGATGATGAAGAATAATTAGAAATAATAAAAAATTAAATAAATTAAATTAATATACTTTTAATTATATTATTATAAAATTAAAATTGAATTTTTCAATTATCCCGCTTATAATTAAATAAAAATAATTTAAATGAATAACACTCTTTCAATACAATCACTTTTTAATTTAGACTATCAATCAAAAACAACATATGACATTGACAGTGAATTTCAAATAATAAATATTTCTACAAAAACAAGGAAAAATAAAGGTAAAGAAATTTTTACAGCTACATTAACAGATGGAAATACATCTTATAATAAATTTTTATTTTGTAAAGAAGAAGGAAGTCCAGAAATTGAAATTGGTCAAATTATAAAAATAAGAAAAATATTACCATTAATGCTTTCTATTAATCCAGAAAGAGTTTTTTTAATTAAAGATTTCCAAATAACAAAAAAGAAAAAAAGTATTCAACATTATCCATTAATAAAAGATAATCATAATTTACAAATTATAGAAAATGAAAATGAAAATGAAAAGCAAAACAATTCTAATATAAATATAGAAAATATTCCTAAAAAAATATCAGATAGTTATAGTAATAATTCATTAAATTTAGAAGATGAATCATTAACAGAAAATATTTCAAGTAATATGAAAGAACAAGAAATTTTAAGAAATTATATTCCTTTAAAACGAATTACAACATTTACAAGAGATTTTACAATTTGTGTTAGAATAATATCAAAAAGTGAAATAAAAAAATTTAATACAAATAGAGCTGGAATGTTATTTACTTTTATAGTAAAAGATGAAGAAGGTTCAACAATGCAAATTGTATGTTTTGATAAAATTGTTGATAAATTTTATTCATTAATTAAAGAAGATAGTGTTTATGAAATTAAAGGAGGAAATATTAAAATAAATGATAAACAATATAATACAACAAATTCAGATTACAAAATAATTTTAAATGAAGATTCTTTAGTAAATGAAATTGAAGATAATAATAAAATTAAAAAAGAAAATATGAATTTTTTATCAACAGAAGATATTTTATCATTACCAATTAATTCTCTTGTTAATGTATTATGTATTGTAATTGATAAAGGAGAATTAATACAAAAAAATACTAGAAATGGTCCAATTGATATGAAAAGAACAACAATTTCAGATTGTAATGGAACTTATATTGAATTAACTTTATGGAAAAATTTTGCTAATTTAAATATTGAAAATGGAAATATTTTATTAATTAGAAAAGGAAGAATTAATGATTTTGGTGGAAAAAATATTACAAGTGTTAATGAAAGTAGTATTGAAATTAATCCTGAAATAAAAGAATATGAAAATGAAATAAATTCATTAAAAGAATTTTATAAAAATAAAACTTTATATAATAATGAGAATAATATTAATGATAATAATAATAATAAAATAAATAACTTACAAAAAAACAAATATGATGATAAAATAGTTTTTATAGAAACAATATTAGAATATATGGATAAATTTTCAAATGATTTAAATCATAAATTTCCCTTTTTTAAAATAAAAGCAGTAATAACTCACATAACACATAATGATAAAAATTTTTATCCAGCATGTCCAAATAAAGAATGTCAAAAAAAGTTAAATTTTGAAAATAGTAAATGGATATGTAAAAATTGTAAAAGACAATTTAATTATCCAAAATATCAATATTCATTAAATATAAGAGTAAAAGATGCATCAAGTGAATATTATGTTGATTTATTTGGAAAAACTGCAGAAAATTTATTAAAAATGAATGCAGAAGAATATAGACAATTATTAATTGATAGAAATGATCAAAAAATTAATGAATTAACTGGAAATATTCAATATAGAGAATTTATTTTTCTTTTAAAAGTTAAAAGTCAAGAATATAATGATGTTATTAAAAAAAAATTTACTGCTAGTAAAATTGATGAAGTTGATAATAAAGAAGAATCTATTAGATTATTGAATGAATTTAAGGAAAAATTATTTAATTAATATTTGATAATATTATTTATTTTTAATTCAATTTTTTATTATATTTTTTTTTACTTTTTTAAAAAATATTTTAACAAATTTTATAAAATGTATAACTTATATGTTATGGAAAAAAAAGAAAAAGAAAAAAAAGAAAAATTAAGAGAAGCATTAAATGAATTCAAATATAAAAAAAAATTCCAAAGTAAAATAACATCTTAACTGAAATTAAATAATAACAATTAGAACAAATTCCAATAATGTATGAAAATTACGAAAACAGAGTAAAAAACTTCATAACAGATGTAAAAATAAATTATATAAAAAACTAAATTAAAAATAAAAATTTACAAAAAAATTAGATGACATTACCACAACATAAAATAGTAGTACAAGACGTAACAGAAAAAATAGATAATCCTCGTCAAAAAATGTTTAATCAAAGAATAAAAAAAAAACCTTTTATTTTCAAAGGTTACAAAACAGAAATAGATAGAATAAAAGATACAATAAAAAATAATCGTTATTTATATAATTTACCAGATTATCCAGAAAAAACAAATAAATCAATAGCACAATCAACAGATAAATTAATAATAAATCCTCAAATAAATAATATGACATATTCTCAAAAATATGAATTATCAAAATCAATACCAACAACAAAAAGAATTGTAGATGATATAAATTTAAATCCAGATTTAATTGATTATTTAATTAAAAATGATATTATAATTCAACCACAAATGAGATTTAAAGCAAGAACTGATTTAGAAAGAGTCTATGAAGCTTTAAGTGGTAATTTTTATAGAGATAATGAAAGAGAAATTTTAAATAGACAATTAAAAAGTCTTGATTTATTTAATTATAAAAAACCAGAAGATTTTTTAAAATTAACTAATTTAAATAATGACATCGATAAAAGTATTGATGAAGAAAATGAAAAATCATATAAAATAAAACCAAATCCTCTTATTGAAGATGAAAAAAAAAAAGAAGAGTCAGATAAAAAAAAAATATATAAAAATCCAAAATATTATTATGTTCCTCTAAATAATGAAAGATGGAGAAAAAGAACAGATTTAAATATTGAAGCATATGGAATGTTAAAAGAATATCATAAAAAAACTCATTTTAAAGCAACTGAAGAAATTGCAGAAAATAAAATAAAAACAAAAAGAATGATTAAAACTGATGAAAATATTGATATTCCTTTAATAAATAATAATAAAAATTCAAATAGAAAAAAAATTATTTTTGATTTTGATGATGATGATAAAAATAAATCAAATGAAAAAAATTATATTCCATATTTAAAGAATTATAATCCAATTATTAAAAGTGATAAAGAACATATTAATTCTGCTTCAATGCAACTTTTAACTAATATAGCATTTAAATCAAATAATGATTCTGTTGTAAATATAAAAGATGATAAAAATAAAATTATGAATGTTGGTCATGTTAAAAATAAATCTAATTTAGTTGATGAAAATAATGTTTTAATTGGTAATGAAATATTTTTTAAAGCAACTCAATTTGATTTAATTGCAAATAGAGTTTTAAATTTATGTCATGTTTATAAAAAGAAAAATAAACATAATAATGGTTCTTTAAAAAAAGGAAATGGAAAAATGATGTTTACTCAAGGATTAACTATTAATGAATTTGAAAAAAAATATGATTTAAATGGATAAGGTAATATTATTATTTTAATTATTATATATTAAATTATTATTAAATAATTATGTTATTTTAGTTTATCATGTTTTCAAATAATTTTTTTTATGAAAAATAAAGCTAAATCAATTATTTTTTTTAATTTTTTTTTAATATAAATTATTTTAATTATAATAATTTTAATATAATATCAATTTTTTACACTTAATTATATTATATTTTACTACTTTCTTTTAATTTAAAATAATTAGCAACAGCATTATTAATTCTTCCATCAATATCAATTCCTTGAGAGAAAATACTTTGATGAACTCTTGTAGAAATATAATTTCTGCAAAAGAAAAATAAACAAATAATAATTAAAATAAGAACAATAACTAAAAAAACAATTAAAATCAAAGTTCCAATTCCAATATTTCTTTTACTTTTATCTAAAAAAAATTCACAAAATTCAGGTTTATTAATAACTCTATCACATAAAGCAAGAATTATTATATCTTCTTTAATAATACCTTCAATTGGAATAGTATTTAAAGTAATTGCAGGAAAAGATTTTAAACCATATTTAGAAATAATTGAATGATCTTCTTTAAAAATACTATTTTCATTATTATAATCATTTTTATTTAATTTTTTTTTAACTCCAAAACTTTCTGCAACACATTTATCAATTGTTTTAGTTTTAATACCAACTTTTTCTATGCAACTTTCAGAACAATCAATATTAAATTCTTCATTTAAATAACATTCTTTATAAAAACAATTCATATAATCAAAATAATAATTTATATTTTGAATACCATATTTTAAATAAATACATTTTTGTCTTAAATCTTCAATTAAAACTATATCAAAACTTTTAGCAATACTATTTTTTTTAGGAAAATGACAATATTTTCCTTTAGAAAAGCAAGAATCAAAATTTTCATTATCACTTTTATTATATTTAGGATTTTGAAAAGTAACATATCTAGGAATAAAAGAAATTTTATCTCCAAATTCATAAAAATATTCTGAAATATTCATAATTAAAATATAAGCTTTTTCTTCATGAGAAGAGAAAAAAAATTCAAAATCAATTTCTTCTTCAAAACTATTAAATTCAACTTCACAAGTAATTTTTTTATAAGGATTATTAATTAAATAATCTAAAATATTATTACCATCTTTCATACTAATCATAGCAACAGGAATATTAATATCATTTCCAGTACCATCATCACTCATAATTAAATTATGAATATTTTCATTATCATTATTAACAATAATTAACATTCCTGCTCCTGAAGATTGTGCATTTCTTGCTTTTGATACAAAGGAACAATTTCCTCTTTTTATTATAATTATTGGGAAATCTGATTTAAATTTTGGATTATTATATATGAAATCATCTTTAAATGATTTACATCCATTATTACTATAATCATCTAAATCTGTTATTATTTCTCCTCTTGAACGAAAATTTGAAGGTAAACGACCAAATGTTGCATATTCTAATTCTAATGTTTTGTTTAACTGATTTGATAAATCTTTTGGACCTATTATTGATATGTTTTCTATTGTTAATGTTAGGATTGTGAGATATATTATTTTTTTCATTTAATTTTTTAAATGATTTTAAAAATTATTTTTTTTTAAATTTTTATGTTTATTTATTTATGAAGGTTTTATTTTTATTTTTTTGTTTTAAAATCTTGTAAATTCAATTCCGATTTTTTTTGATTTTTCCTTCTTGAATTGTTTTATTTGTTGTTTTAATGTAAATAAATGAAATATTGAAAAAATTAATAAAATGTCAATTATAAATATAATTAATTTTATTAAATTGATTTTAAATTCATAAATTAAATCAGGGAAATATTTACTATTAATAATATGAATTTTATTCATTTCATAATCAAAGGAAATTAATTCCATATTAAATGCATTTTTTGGATTAATATTCCAAATATTATATTTTAATGATGTTATTGTTGCTAATGATAAACATTGACTATTATTTTTTGAAATAAAAAACCAATCATATGGATAATATAATTTGTTTTTTCCAAATATAAAATATGATAATATATGATTATTATTTGTATCAGAAAAAGTATTATTTAAATAATATTTTATATAAGAAAAATTCTTTTTATTATGTTTTGAAAAAAATTTTAAAATTAAAAATTTAAAATATTCTTTTAATTTAGGATTTTCAGATTCATCTGGTGATAAAATTATTCCATCATCCAAATTATCATTTATTGGAATAAATGTATTATTAATTTGAAAATTTATATTTTCATAATTTTTATTTATCTCAATACCAATTGAACTAAAGTATTTAATTGGTAAAAATTTATCTTCTTCATTTTTAATAAATGAATTCAAATCAATTGATGTAATATTATATATTTTGGTGTAATTTTCAATATTTCCAAAAATAATTTTATCATTTTTAAAATCAAAACTATAAATTAAATTTTGAATTAAATTATTTTCTTTCATTTTAAGTAATAATGACATATTTTTATATATATCATTATCATTCATATTATTAGATAATCCTATAATTCCATCAATATTTTTAGGAATAAATTCAGATTCATAAGATCTTGATAATAAAAAATAAAATTCAGATTTGAATTTTGTATTATTTAAATCGAATATAAATTCATCTTTTGATAAAAGTCCAGAAAAATTACCATAAATATTATTAAAATTTAATTTAATATTTGATTTAGCAAATGACAAATTACTTTTATTAGATTTATATTTTTTCCATTTAAATTCTGATTTATATGAATCAAATATAATAATATAACTTGAACTTGTATCAATAATTAAATTCAAACTAATATTTCCAACTCTACATTTAATATAAGAATTTTCATAAAGTAAAATATCAAAATTATTTTTCCCTTGAATAAAACCTATAAAAAAAAAAAACAAAAAATCCCTAAAACCCAAAATTCCATAATTATAAAAATAAAATAAAATAAAATAAATTAAAAAAAAAATAAAATACAAATCAAATTAAAAAAAAATTAAAAAAAATGAATATCAAATTTCATAATCTCTTAATATTTTTTTTATTAACAAGAACAATTTCTTCAGATTTATGTTCATCAAAATCACAATCAGAATGTTTAAAACCAATAAATTCAAAAGCAATAAGTTTTAACGTTCCAATATTTCAAGGTCGATGTTGTTTAAATATAGGAAATACATGTGAATATGTAGAAGATCCAAGTTTAGGAAAAATAATAAGTAATAATTATAAATGTGGAACAAGAATTGAAGCATGTTTATATCATACAATGACTAATACTTTAAATAAAGAAGAATGTACTTTATATTCTATTGAAATGCCTTATAGATGTTGTTATGTTAAATATAAAAATCAAGGAAGATGCTTTCCTATTGATACTAGTAGAAATAAAAATATTTATAGTACTAAATATCATATTAAAACTATGTTTGGTTATTTTGATGATGGTAATGTTCAAATTGATTGTTATGGAAAGTTTCTTTTTGTTAATTGGATTTTGGGAATTTTAGTTTTGGTTTTGTTTTAATTTGTTTTTTTAATTTTTTTTTATTTTTTTTTTTTTTCTTGTTTTTTTTTAAATTTAAATTTGTATTTTGGGTTTGATTATTATATTTTAATTATATATTTTATATTTTTTTTTAATTAAGATTTTTTTTCTTAAAATATTTTTTTTTGCTTTAATTAAAAAAATAAAATGATTAAAATAAATTAATTTGGAATGAATAAAAAAATTATTAGGATGGAATATAATTTTTACTATATTACTAATATTATAATCCAAAAAAATAAATAATCAGCTATTTTATCTATTACATAAATATAAAAATCTATTCATATTAAAATAAAAAAATAAAAATAAAAAAAAATACTTAAAAAAATATATTTATTCACTAACTTTTAACTCCTTAATAACAATAGTCATATCAGGAGTATAAGAATGTGTTCTATAAGAAGCTTTACTTTCTCCTAAAATACTAGAAACACTTTCTAAAAGTAATTGTTCATTTTCTTGTAAAATTGCAACTAATCTTGAAATATTCATAACATTATTAATACCATCAGAACAAATTAATAAATAATAATTAATAGATTTACTCAATTTAAAAGTAGTAATATGAGGACTTGACAAAATTCCAATTCCTTTTCCAATTTGATCACCAAGTGATCTAGTATTAATTAATCCAGGAAAATATTTTCCTTTAACAAAAATTCTACTTTTAGTTTCTCCTAATAATTTTCTCATTTCTCCTCCATTTTCATAAATTCTTCTAATTTCAAAATTAATTTCATTAGGATTAATTAAATTATCAATAATAGAATCATTTAAATTTTGTGAATCTTGTTCACTATTATTTTCATAATTTAAAATATCTTCATTAAAATTAGAATCATTAAAAGTTAATTCAGTAATATTAAATTTACTAGGCATTAAAGTATCAGAATTAAAAATAATTGCTAAAACATTTCCAACATTAGAACAATAAATCATCGATTTAATTCTAATAATTAAAGTAACTGCAACACCACTTAAAAAAGGATCATAATTACCATAAGTTTTTTCTTCTCTATTAATAATTTTTCTATTTACTTTCTCATAAATTTCATTTAACGAATTTGTATAATTATTTTCAAATTTTTCTTTATCTAAATTTAAAACATATTCAAAAAGTACATCTTGACATATTTGAGCAACTTTATTACCAAAAGGACCATGTCCATCAATTACACAATATGCTTCAATTGGTCCATTTAAAAAAACAAAAAATTTATCTTGATTTACAAATTCTAATTTATATCCTTTTCTATATCCTATTGCAATTGAGTGATTACTTGATTTAAATGATAATTTTTCATTTTTTTCTTTTTGATTTTCTACTATTGATGTAAATTCACAATTTGTGTTTAAGTAATTTGTGTATAAAAGTAAATTTGAATTTTGAAGTAATTGATAAGTAAAACCAAATGATTTATATAAGGATGATAATTTTAAATCTTTTTTTGATATTTGAGATTGATTTTTTCCTTGAGAAGCATTTTCTTCTTTTTGATTCTGTTCATCAATATTATCGTTTGATTTTGTTACAATGTTTGAAGAAGAACATCCCATTTTTTTATATTTTTTGTAATTTAAATATTAATATATCTTTTTTAATTAAATAATAAATTTAATTGGAAATAAATTTATTGTTTTTAATTTTATATGAAAGAAAAGTAAATTATTATGTAAATATTGTAAAAAAAGTTATATAAATTTATATATTTATTTACATATTTTACATAATGTATAATGAAGAAATAATAAGAAGACATTTAAATAATGTTATATAAAAATATAAATTTTTAATAATATTCAATCAATTATAAAACTAAATGAAATCAAAAAAAAATTTATAAAATAATAATGAATAAACAGAATAAAAAAAGATTTGAGAAATGTTATTTAAAAGTAATTGTTTTATAGGGATAAAAGTATTATGAATAGAATAAAAAATAACTCATTAAAAATACATCAATATAAACAATAGGAATAGATAAATAAATAAAAAAATAAATATAAATAAAGAAAAAATAAAAGTTATATTATGGAATATAAGTAATAATTTAAATTAATCAATTAAACAATTAAAAATGTATAATAAAATATTGATTTATGTTAAACTATTTTGAAATATTTTAATTGAAATTTTTTTTCCATTTTTTACAATGTTTTCTGTTAATTGTTTTAAAAAATATTTTGTTTTCATTTTTATTAATACTTTTAGCTTTTTTTTTGTTAAAATTTTTTTAACTTTTATTTAAATATTTTTCACAAATATTTTTAAATCACTAAATTTTTTCAAATTTTATTTTATTTTTAAGCATTTTTTAATTATTTTAATTGATATATTTTTTCCATATTTTACAAAGTTTTTTGTTAATTGTTTTATAAAAATATTTTGAAATTTTATAACAATATTTGAAAATAATTTATTTTCAATTAATAATATAATATTTAATTTTAAAAGGACCAAATTTTAATTTCACCGATACCATAAGATAAAATTAAACAATCTTTTAAACCAATTAAACCAAAAATTGAACTTTTATGTGCAAATTGAATTGTTTGTATTAATTGATAATTATCAGATCTATAAATATTAATATAATTATAAGCTGTACTTAAAAATATATTTTTATCTTCCATAACATAAATTCCATAACACCAAAATTCTTTTTTGAATGTTTTAATTACTTTTTTTTTAGAAATTGAAATGACTTTCATAAAAAGTCTAATTCCTCCTATAATAATTCTATCATCATCAATTCGATCAATTGAATTATTTTTATAACACATTACATCTTTTATATTAATTATATATTCAAAATTATTTATATTCCAAAATATTGTTCCATCAATTCCAGATGATAATAAAATATTTTTATCTTCTAATAATAATAATGATTTAATTGAATTTGAATGAGATAGTGTTATAACTAATTGATATTTATTATTATATGATTCCCAAATTTTTATTGTTTTATCTTCTGAGCAAGAATATAATTTTTTATTTGAATCATATATTACTTTATTTATTTCATCATTATGTGCATTTTGTATTGTTTCATTTAAAAAATATGTTAATTCATTAAAAAATTTTTGACCTTTCCAAATTTTTATATTTTTATCTTTTGAACAAGTAACAAAATTAAATTCGTCATAAATAGATACATAATATATTATATCATCATGGGCATTTTCAATTACTTGTAATGAATTGAAATTAATGTCATAAATTTTTATTGATTTATTATTTGAAACTGAAACAATATTTCCTGATGGAAATATTGAAATTGAAAATATAATGTTTGTATTTTCATCTATTGTTTTAATCTCTTTTAATTTTAAACAATTAAAATTTGAATTTTTAATAAAGTTAGACATATAATAATATAAATTAATAGGATTAATAAATAAATTTTTCAAAATTGATTTCCAAATTTTAAGAAATATTTTTGATTTTATATATTTATTATAATTCCTAATATTTTTTATTTATGAATTTATAAAAACATTTTAAAAATAAATATTATAATTTAGTTTTGGATTTATTAAAAACCTTATTTTTAAAAAATTTTATAATTCAATACTGTGTTTTTTACTAAAAATATAAAAATTAATATTGATATTAAAATATAAGTTGTTATACACAATATTTTATATTTTTAACCGACTAAATAAAATATTAATCTTTATATATAAAAAGAATTAACCAATATATATTCTAAACTCAATCAAAAAATCTTTGAAATATATAAACAATCAAAAAACACATTTATAAATATGAATTAATATATTTTCATTAAACTAGATTTATTAAATCATTTTTATATTCTTCAAATTTAAATTGTTCTTTATTTATTATTCTAACATCATTACAATCTTCAATACAATATGACAAATATTCTTTTAAATTATATAAAAAATAATCATAATCATCATTATAAAAACTAGTAACCAAAATTCCATTATTTAATTGATGTGCAAAAGAAAAAATAGAATTATCAATTAAAACAATATTTTTCAAATCTCTATTTTTAAATATTCTTAAATCTTTAATATATAATCCAGGTTTTATAAAAATACAATGTTCTCTATATAATCTTAAAGAAAAATATTTTTGTTCTTTTTCAATATAATCAATTATTTTATCTGCATAATTTTTCTGACTAGCAGTAAAAATAATTAATTCAAATTTTTCTTTTGCATAATTTAAAAAATCAAAAAGTCCTGGTCTTAAAATTAAAGGGATTGGAATATTTTTTTCATCTTCTTCTTCAGAATCAAAATATAAAGTAATAATAATATTTTTATAAATTAAATCTAAATCAGAATGAATTAAAGTTTCATCTAAATCTAATATTAAAGTTTTTTTATTTGTTTTATTTTCTAATAAATTAAATGAATTAGAAATATTTTCAATTTCTTTTTCATAATGTACATTTGGAAAAAGAGATATTAATTTTAATCCTGATTTAAGATAATTATCAAAATTTCCATTTGAATTTTGAGATGAATCTACATAATATTTTTGAAATGATTCTTCGAATGGAGTAAAATTTTTATCTTTTTCTTTATCTTCATTTATTATTTGAATATCATCTTCATCAAATGTAGAACTTTTAGAAATTTCGAGACTATTATCATTTAAATTTTCTTTTTCTTTTTCTTTTTCATTATTATTATTTTCTTTTACAATTTTCGAATCAATCATTATTATTTTTTTTATTAATTTACATCAACTTCTTAATAATAATAAAAAAATATAAATTAAATAATTAAAATAAAAAAAAATAATAAAAGTAAAAAGTAAAAATTAAAAAAAAAAACGATAAAAAAATAAAAAATTTAAATTTCTATAAATTAAAAAAAACAATCAAAAAATCCAAAAAAAAAAACAAAAAAACAAAAAAAAATTGAATAAAATTCTTTTATATTTTATAATTTAGGAGGATTAAATTCAAGAGCTGGAAAGCCTCCAATAATTTTTTGAACAAGAATAGCAATATAAGTATTTTTCTTACCCTTAATTCCATCATGATAAACTAAATAATTATCATTATGATTTTCAACTTTTAAAACTTTATTAATTCCAGTAAGTGCAATAAGTGAATGAATACCAAAATCAATTTGAAGAGTACTTGTAACTAAATCATCATGAATATTTGGAACTTCATCTCCATTTGAATTAGGAATTTTTGTTGGAATAAATTCTATAATATTATCTTCTAATTCAGTTTGATTTGTTATTATACAATCTGTAAATGTTCTATCTCCATATGGTTGAAGTCTACCTGTTAATATTTTTTCTGCTAAATTTGGTTCTTTTTGATTTCCTACTGAAGAACTCATTGATTGTTTTACATCTTCTATTGTTCTACTTTCATCACAACCCATTTTTTTTTCTTTTTATTTAATATTATTTTGTTTTTTTTTTTAATTTATTCTATTTTTTGTAATATTTTTTTATTTTATTTTGGGTTATTTTTTTATATTAAAAATAAAATTATGATTAAAATATATTTTTTAAAGAAAATAATAAAATCAAAAAATAAAAAAAAAAACTCAAAAAAAACAAAAAGAAATCAAAAATAAATTCATTAAAATTTAAATTAAAATATATAATAATCAAAGAAGAAAAAATATCTTATTTATTTGCTCATCATAATTTTAACGAATTCATGATAATTAATAAATCCATCACCATCAATATCAGCTTCTCTAATCATTTCATCAGCTTCTTCTTCAGTTAATCTTTCTCCTAAAGTAGTCATAACATGTCTTAATTCATTAGCAGAAATAACACCATTACCATCTTTATCGAAAATTTTGAAAGCTTCAATTAAATCTTCTTCAGTATCTGGATCTTTCATTTTTTTAGCAAATAAATCTAAAAATTCTTTAAATTCAATTTTTCCAGAACCATCTTGATCAACTTCATTAATCATTTCTTGTAATTCTGCTTGAGTTGGATTTGCTCCTAATGCACGCATTACATCTCCTAATTCTTTTGTTGTAATTGAACCATCTTTGTCTTTGTCGAATAAGTCGAATACTTCTTTACATTCTGTTACTTTTTCTTCTTGGAGTTGGTCTGTCATTTATTTTTTTTTTTTATATTAATTTATTTTTTTTAGAGTTTTTATAGTTTTTTTTAAATTTTTTTGTTTTTTTTTTGTTTTTTTCAGAGGATTTTCTATTAAATTAAGGGGTATATTTTTTAATTTTTTTTATTTTTTTTTGGGATTTTTGGGATATTAATTATTTTTTTTTATTTTATTATTATTTTTATTTTATTTAATTTTTTTTTTTGAATTATTTATTAGTTTAATATTGTAAAGTTAATTAATTTTTAAATTATGAATTTTTTATTTAATTTTAATATTAGTTATATTAATTCATTGTATAAATTGTTTTAAATAGATTTTTTTTCTTTAAAGTATTCAATATATTAAATAAAACTTTTTATTTTTATATTATTTAAACAAGATATTTATTTAATAATATTTTTAAGATTATTATTCAATATTTTTATCCATTTTTCTTGAATTTTCATTGATTTGAGGCATAAAAGTATAATTTTCATAATAATTTGAATTATTTTCATTTTCAAAATTTACAAAAATATTTTGTTTTTCATATGGTAACATTTTAAAATATTCTTCACAAATATAAATAAATTCACTTTCATCTAAACATTCATTTTCTTCTTTTATTTGTCTAAAAAGATTTTTTAATATTTCTTGAACACCTTTAGAAACTCTTTCAACATTTATTGCAGAACTTTTTATAATACCATCTTCATCACCATCTAATAATAAAAAAAGTTTTTTAAAAAATTTTTCTTTTTTATTAATTAATAAGTCATTTGAAGATTTATTCATTTTTATATTTTCAGTATTAGAATATTCATTTGATTTTCTTTCTAATTCTTTTTTCTTCATTCTACCTTCATTTATTTTATCATATATAAACTTATTTTTATATATATCATTTTTCTTATTTGAATTTTCATTACTATTATCAATGATATTAATTTTACTATTACTTTTAATATTTATATTTATATTTTTATTTTTAAGATTAGCATTATTCATATTTTTATTCTTTTGAATATTATTATTGGTTTTATTTATATTATTAGTTTGATTATTATTCATTTCGTTATTCTTATTATTATTATCTTTTACCTTTTTTTTAATATATTTCTTATTTTTATATAAAACAGGTTTTGATAAATTTTTATTCATTTCTTCAACTTCTTCTTTTATTTTATTCAATTTTTCTTTAGATTGATTTTCATATAATTTAAGTCTATTATTAAAACTTTCTTTTATATTATTATGATTTATTATAGGTTGAAAAGGAAATTCTTCCATTATATTATATTTCATTTGTTTTTCTTTAGTTTTTTTAATTAAATCTTCATAATATTTATTAAAATTGATTATTTTATCTTGATTATCTTTTTCATTTCTCTTTTGTTTTATTTTATTATAAGCATTTTCATCTATTTCATTAATAGAAGGTCTAAATGAATAATTTTCCAATAATTTATTCTTAATTTGTTTATTTTTGCAATCTTCAATTTTTTTTTCTTGATATTCTTTATAATGATTAATTATATTTGGATTATTAAATTCATTTCCTTTTTCTTTTCTTATTTTATTAAATTTTTCACTTATTTTATTTATTTCTGGTTGAAATGTATAAATATCTTTTTCATCATCTTGAATATTGTTTCTTAAAGATTCTAATTTTTTTTCTTTTATATCATTATATTTAAAATTTTTATCATAAAAACCTCTATTTATAAATTTTTCTGTATTTAAATTTTTATTTTTTAAATCTTTATTTTTATTACTTTTATTTAAAGTTTCATTATTATCTATAATATTATTTAATTTATTATTTCCTGAACTTTTTAAAATTTCATTTTCAATAAATTTATTTATATCAAAATTATTTGTTGTTTTTATTTTTTCTGATTCTTGATTTTTCATTAAATTTTCCAAATAAATATTTCCTGTAAGAGGTTTTAAATTTTGATTTCTATTTTTATTTTTACTAATAATCTTTTTTTTCATATTATTTGAAGAAAGAGATGTTTTAATAAAATTATTATCAATATTTCTCTTTGATTTTTTCTCATCTTTCATTTCATATTGAAATAAACCTAAATTATTTTGTTTTGTTTCTTTATTATTATTTTTATTATTTAATTTCATATATGAATTATTATTTCTTATTCCTAATTTTGTTTTATTTTTATTTAAACTTTCTGAATTAATATTTTTTTCTATTTCATCATTTTTTAAATTAGTATTTGAATTATTATTTTCATTTTGTTTATTTTTTATAAAATCATTTATTTGATTAGTTATAACTTGCATTGTTTCAAAATCTATTTTATATAACGAACAAAATTCATAAATATCTTTTTCTGGATTATCAAGAGAATATAATTTTAATTCTTCTTCTTTCCCATTTCCTACATCAATGTGAAATATTAATAAAGAACTTTTTGAATCATTTTCTTCTTCTTCTTGTTCTAAGTTATTTTCATTATGTTCATTTTGGTTTAAACTCATATTATTCTTATTCTATTTTTATTTTAAATAATTTAAAATACAAATAAATTATTATTATTTATATAATTATTTTAATTATCATATATAATAGTTTGTTCATTTCTTTTTTCTTCTAAATTATTTATAGTATCTTCATTAGAGTTATGGAAATGATTTTTCTTTTGATTAACTATTTTATTTTCTTTTTTTCTGTTATTTTTAATATGATTTTTAATCACATCATAAATAAGAGAAGGGTTCTCTAAAATTTGTTTAATTTCTTTTTTATTTAAACTATTATAAATTTTGTTAAATTCTTTATAATTTTTTTTAGCAAATTTTTCATCATAATATGAAATTTTATTAAAAAACTTTTCAAATTCTTTATTACTATTATTAAAATATGAATAATTAATAGAAGAATCAAGAGAAGAATTATTAGAAATTAAAGACCTTTCTTTTAAATTGATTAAACTAAAATTTAAATTATTTACATTAATTTCTTTTTCAGGTTGATTTAGAACAATATATCTTAAAAGTGTTAGTGTTTTAATTTCATATAATAATAATCTTTGTTCAAAACTTAATATATCTAAAAATTGTTTTGAAAAATAAATTGGAAGTGAATTAATTAAATTTTTATTAGATATTTTTGGTTGAGTTTTATTTAATATTTGAATTTGATAATTATTTAATTGACAAATAAAAATAAAAAACCTATTAATTTCATTTGAATCAATTATTTCAATATTTTTTGTCTTTTTGGGCGACAAAATTTTAATTTCTTCTTTATTATTATTTTCTTTTTGAATCTTTTTACTTAGACTTAAAATTTGAAAATTATTATATGAATTATCTAAAGTGTTATATATATAATCTAAATTCAAACTAAATGAAGGAAATTTTTCTTTTTTGATTTTCTTTCCAAAATCAAAAATATTTTTTTTTTCACTTTGAATAAAATTACTTAAATTATTTTCATATAAATTATTTATATCTTCAATTTCTTCATTAAAAGTTATACTACTATTATATATTTCATTAAAACAAGTTTTTAATTCATTAATATCAAATTTTTGGAAATTTTTCATTGTTTTAACTTTTCTTAAAATTATATCAAAGAAAAAACAAATGAATTTTTTATCTTTTAATTCATTGTCATTAAAACTTTTTTCAATAAAATAATTATTTTTTTTATTAAATGTTACTAATTTTTTTCTATTAAATCCAAATTTTAAATATTTTAAAGCTTCAATTACTTTTTCATAAGCAAATTCATATTTTTCTGAATCAATTAATATTTCAGTTTCCAAAATACAAAATTTTTTCATTAAATGATAATAAAAATCTTTAAAATCATCAATAATTATTTCAGATTCTTCATCTTCAATTTCATCTTTTCTAAAATCTAATATATATTCACCTTCATTTAATAAAGTTAAAGCTTTTTGATTTTCTCCATTAACAAATAAAATCAAAGATAAATTATATAATGATATTAATTCAAGTTTAAAATTAAATTTATATTCATTAAATGGTTCATAAAAATTACTAAATGGACAAATTATACTTTCTAAACATACAATACTACTTTTCAAAGGATGGTATTTATTAATATTAAAATATGCAAAATTTAATAATAAATTATCTCTTATAAATATTGTTTTTGAATTTTTCATTATTATAAAAATTAAATCAATTACTTTTAAATATTTAACTAAAAATTTCCTTTGTGCTGAAATTCTATTAAATTTAATAGAGAAATTGAAAAATAAAGCAAATATTTGTAAAAGTGATAACACTATTTTACTATTAGTATTAAATATATTTTTTTGTTTTTCATTTTTTATATAAATAGGTAAATCATGAATAATTAAATCAAAATATTTTTCAAATTTACATATCATATGTAAAAATATATTAAAAGAAACTTCTCTGTTTTTTTTCCCTAAACCATAAAGAAAGTTAATTAAAAGAAAATAATTTAACAAATGTTCTTTTAATAATAATATAATATTCAAATAAGAAGAAGTTAAAATTAAATAATTATCATAAGTATTTTTTTTATCATAAACAACTGAAAAAATATTAAAAATTAATTGTTCTTTATTTTTTATAATATCTTTACAATGATCAATTCTATCTCCTTTATTTAATAAAATTATTTTTAATATTTTTAATCTAGATATACTTTTTTCATATGGAATTATAATTGAATTATCTAAATTACATTTATATTTATGGAATGGCCAATCATTTTTTTGACAAAATTCATTACAATAAAATACTCTTTTACATTTTGAACAAAAGAATTTTGCATTTTTATTACATACTTTACAATAATGTTTTTTTAATTTATTCATTGTTTTTTTTGGTGAAGAACATAATGATTTTGATTTAGAAAAATTAAAAGTAAAAGCTTTTTGAATCATTCAATATATTTTTAACTGAAAAAATAAAAAAAATATTTTTAAATTAGTTTAATTTGAGTTTAAATTAAAAAAAATTATTAATAAAATTTTTACAAATAATATAATAAAAAAATAATTAATTATATAAAGAATTAAACAAATGAAAAATTCAGAAAGTCCATTTTCACCTTCATTATGTAATTACTATGAAAAAACTCCAAAAGAACAAAAACATAATTTTCAAATAACAAAAATCAAGCAAGTTAATTTAGATTCAATATATAAAGAAATAGATTCCATATCAAAAGATGATTTAATTAATGATGGAAATTCTTTAAAATTAAATAAATCATCACTAAAATATACTAAATCACAATTTAATAATAATAATTTTCAATTAATTAGTAATAATAATATTAATAGTAGTAGTCTTAGTTATCAATATAGTGACAGTGAAAAAATAAGTGAATATTCAAATATTAATAAAAAAAATATTCAAGGAAAAAAAGAAGATAAGTTTATTATTCAAAGAAATGAAAATTTAGAAATTTTTACTTCAAATAATGAATATTTAATTAGTCAATGTATAAGTATAAATAATGTATTTACTACATTTTCAATAGAAATAAATCCAAAATTTAAGATTGAAAAATTGTCAAATCAAATATTAAAAATTGATAATAAACAACAAATTTGTTTTATACCAAAAAAAAAATTTAATGATTTAAATAAAAGAAATAATGATATAAAAATTAATAATGGATTTAAATTAGTTCCTTTAAATATAATTGATGAAAGATGCTCAGCAACTCCTTTAAATTCAAGGTATAAAACAATTGAAACATCATCACCTCATAATAAAAATTATTTAAAAAATCCTTTTAGTGCTTTTAATAATACTAAAACTAATAAATATTTTGTTAAAAAATTATTAACTCAAATTAAAAATAATAATAAGAAAAAAAATGAAAAAAATAGAAGTAAAGAAAAAAATAATAGTAATAATTCTAAAAGGAAAAATATATTAAATTCTCACTCAAAAAATAAACAAAAAAATGAAAATAAAATTAAACCAAATTCAAATAATGATATTAATGATATTATTAAAAGGCATTTTCAACAAAAAACTTTTCCTTTATATAATTCAAACTCAAAAGGCTCAAAAGGAAAAAATAATTCAAAAAAATTTAAAAAGCCAAATAATAAAAAAATAATCTCATATACATCTTTTTCAAATAAACTAACAAAAAAACCATTAACAATAGAAATAACACATAATTTAATAAAAGATTTAAAAAATCAAAATATAAAAATAAATAAAACTCAAATGTATTCAAGTATTGGTAAAAATAATAAAAAAAATAATATTAATAATAGATATGAAAATCAAATTAAAATTTCCCGCCAGAAAATAAAAACACATATTAATTTATCATCAATTTTAAATAAATTTAATTCAAATTCATTAAAAAATAAATCAAATAATAACAAATCATTAGTAAATTTTAATGGAATAATATCTAAAAACCAAACAATAAATATAAATCCAAAAGATATAAAAAATAATATATTAAAACAATCAATTGATAATAATCAAATAATAAAAAATCAAGAAAATAAAACATTAAAAGAAAATAATATAAATAGTAATAATAATAGTTATGCAAGTAAAATTATACATACACAAGAAACTGTAAATACTACTAAAGATAATAATAATAATTACATAATAACAACTACAAATTTTTCATCTATTAAAAAGTCACCAAAAGTTATTAATGATTTCTCTTTTTATAAAAAAAAAGTTAATTATAGATCACATTTTGTTTCTTTGATAAATCCAAGAGAAAATCATCAAAATTATAATAATTTATTAAATTCTAATAATACAAATTATATAGATAATAATATATGTCAATCTGATTATAAATTTTTCCCAAGAAGAAAACAACCTATTGCTTCTATAAAATTAATGAAATTAGAAGGTGATATTGACTCAAATATTTCAAGAGATAGTGATGAATAAAAATATATACAAATATTTATTTGGTAATTGATTTTTTTAATATTATTATTTTTAAAATTTAAGATATTTTTATTTAACTTAACTTATTGTAAAATTTATTCTTATTTTTATAGGAATTAATTAGTGAAATAAATAATAAATAATAAATAATTATTTATATTATAAATTATTTTTTTAATTTTTTATATTGTTTCATTTAATATTTTATATTTTAATATATCTCAAATATAATAATATTATAAATTGATTTTTCAATTTTATACTTACTGATAATTCTAATAAACTTTAAAATATTTTTCATTAATATAAATAATAAGTTAAATTAAAAAAAAATTATAATTATTTATATTTTTTAAATAAATAATTTTTGTTAATATATTATATTTACCAAAAAGGACACCATCCTAAATAACTTTGAGCTAAATTTTCATGAGAAGTTGCTTGAGTAATTAATTTTTGAACTTGAATTTTAGTATCATAAACAACATCTTTATTAAAATCAGTCCCAGATAATTTATCTTTAATTCTATCTAAAACAATTTTAGCAATTTTATTTAATTCTTCACTTTCAATTTCATCTCTTTCTTCTAACCACATTAAAATTTGTCTTTCATCATTTTCCATTTTATTTTTTTCATATTTTTCATCATCAATAATGACATTATCTCCATTATTAAAATTTCCTTTTCCATTAAATAAACTTTCATTATTTTCATTATTTCTAAAATCAAATTTTTTATTATTTTTATTTATATTATCACGATTATAATTTTTATTATCATTAAATAAATTTTTATTTTTTTTCATTAAAAAAGGAATCATTAATCTAAAAGAAACAAGAGGATCATGAATAAAAGAAGCTAAAATAGCCAAAAGTGAGTTTTTATTAAATCTCAAAATTTTCATAACATTCTCACAAGTAATTCTAAAAGTTCCTTCAATTCCAGAAACTTCTAAAGCTTTAATACACATTCTTGTTAATCTAAAAGGAACTTTTTCGGGAAATTTATCTCTTTTCATTGCAACTTCAAAACAATCACCAAAATCAATATGAATAATTTTACCACTTTGTTTTTCCATCATTAAATTATTTGGATGTCTATCACCTAATCCTAAAATATAACCAACTATACTCATAACTGCTAATGATCTTGAATAATTTGTTCTTCTTTCTAACCATTTTTCACAATTTAAACTTTTTATCCATATTATTTTATTTAATTCTGTACCTTGTGTTGTTTTTAATGATTCTTTAAATATTTCTATTTTTTTTAAAAATGATGATGATTCAAAATTTTGATTATAATAAAATATTGTTTTATATTCTATTGTTGATGATATATTAATTTTTGATCTTTGTTCTTTTATTAATTGATGTAATGTATCACAATTTGGAACCCATCCAATTATTCCTGTATTATAGGATAAAGGTAAAACACTATAACAATTAATGTATAAATTTTTATCACTTGTATTTCTATAATTTGATAATATGGAATTTACTAAATTAAATAATTGAATTGCCCTTTCATCTTGACGTAAATCTTCATGACCTTTTAATAAAAATATATATTCTTTATTATCTGTTCCATTCATTATTAATTTACGAGGATGTTGTTTTGTTTTTAATACTTCTAATATTGGATTTATATATGAAATATAAATATTTGAGAATTTTTTGTTTATTGAAGGAATTGAAATTTTACTATTTTTGAAATTAAATAATTTTGGAGATATTGTTTTTAAATTTAATTGTTTTAATGTGTTAAAATTATCTTTTATTTTTTTATATATTGAATGATATATTTCCCATGATACTTTTAAATATAATATTTCTTTAGTTTCTAAATAATATTTTAAATATTCTTCTGCTTCATCTAAATAATTTTTAAATAATTGATAAAAGTGAATTTCATATATTGTTTCTGGTTTATTTTTTAATTTTTTATGTAAAGGTAAAAATACACTTATAAATTTATTAATATCTTTTGAATTAAACATATATTTTGCACATTCTTCAATTGCTTCATACCATTCTTCATGAAGTAAAATTGCACTTCTATTTAATTCATTTATTAATAAAATCCATTCTTTTAATAATTCATCATTTTCTTTATTTAAACTTGATAATATATTTAAAATTTTTCCAGACGCATTTTTTCTTTTTTTACTTTTATAATTGTTCATTACAATTAAATGATAACCTAAATATTTTAAATGATATTTCCCTATTTTAATAATTAAATTTTTTAATATTTCAAATAAATTTTTGTCTTTATCACCAATATCAATTCTACAAATTAATTGTGGAATAACATCTAAAAAACAATCAATATCAATATTATTAAATGATTCATTTATTATATTTTGTATTTCATAAGTTGATGAACCACATTTAAAAAATAAATCAATTAATTTTAAAATATCTTGAAATGTTTTATTTTTATTTTTACCTCCAATAATAATTGAATTAGTAAATCCTTTAATTGCATTTTTTGCATAATTTATATCAATATTTAAATTATTTTCAGATAAAAATTCATAATATGAATTATTTAACATTGCATAATTATGCCATGATTTATAATTACATTCATTATATTTTGTTGATATTAATAAATAATTTGAAATATTTTCTACTAATTTTTCATTATCTTTATTATTTTCAAATTTTATTGATTTATAATAATACATTCCATAAACTCCATAAACTTTACTTTTTAATATATTTGATATTTTATATTTATCTTTTTCATTTTCTATTATTTCTATTATTTTCTTTGTATTTTCCATTGATTCTTCTATTTTTCCATCTTCAAATAAACATTTATTTATATTTAATTCAATTAATATTTTTATATCTTTTGATATATCTAAATTGTTATTTTCTAAATCATTTAATTTATATTTCATTCTTTCTAAAACTTTTTTACTTTGTTCAAATTTATTATTTTTTCTCCAAATTTTTGCTAATTTTAAATAATTAATATAATCTTCATTAATATTTAAAACTAATGAACGAATTGATAACATTCTTTCAAAAATTGAAGGATCTTTACTAATAATATTTAATCTTTTATCCCATTGATAAATCATATTTTTTTTATATTCTAAATCATTAAAATGATCTTTATTAAATTTAATAATTTCTTTTAATTGAAAAAGCATTTGATCTTTAATCATTAATTCATATCCTCTAGCATAAGATTCTAAAAGTAAACTTTTAATTCTAGAATGAATATTTTCTTGAGCATTTAAAATATGTTTATTAGCATTTTGATAATCTTTTTGATTAATAGACAAAATAATATTAAATAAACTATAATCAAAAAATCTATCATTATTAAGATTTCTATTATCATCTAATTCAAAAGATAAATTTTTAGAATTAATTTGACCAAGACTAGAAATTCTATTAATATAATTATCAATATTTTTATTATATTTTTGTAACTCATCCCATTTAGATAAATTTAAACAAGCCTTTGCCATAATAAAATCAAAATCAATTTCTCCTTTAATATTTTCATTATTATCCATATTTAATAATTCTTCCCAATCACATAATCCTTCTAAACAAATAATTTTATCTTTAATAATAATATCTCTTTTTTCTTCATTCATATTAGTATCATTTTTTAAAGTTTCTTCAATACTATCTAAACCTTCTTTATATTGATGTAATTTAATATACCAATTATATTCATCTTTATATATTGAATTATTATTATTTTTTTTTGCTAAATTAAGTAAACCAATTGCACTTTCTGGTAATTTTACTTTATAATATAATTCAATTAATTGTTCAAAAATATCATAATCATTTTTTAAAATAAAGTCATTTTCTTTATAATAAATTGCTTTTGCATATGCATTACATTTAAAGGCAACTTTACCAAATAAATCAAAACTCATAAAATCACATTTTCCATTTTTTCTTTCTAAAAATTCAGCTAAATTTAAAATCATTAATAAAATATTATTTGGAGTTTTACTATGTTCTAATGCACTATTTAATTCTTTAATAATTTGATTTTTATGATAATCATTTAAAATATTCCAAACTGAAATAAAACCATAATTATATAATTCATTAATAATTGGAAAATAATAATCAGCAACCATATGACAATAAAATAATGCATATGAAGGAGATTGTTCAAATAAAGTTTTTGATGTTAATTTAAACCATTCTCTCCAATCATCTTCAACTTTTCTATTTGATGTTTCAAATTTTGATATTATTAATTCTATGTCTGTTTGAGTTTTTCTATTTTTTATTATGTTATTTTGTGAAATATTTGTATTTTGAATTATTGGTTTTTCTGTTATTATAAAGTCTAAAGGACATAATTTTGTTTTTAATTTTGATTTTAATTCTTTTTTTGTTATTGTTGTATAGTTTATATCATCTAATATTTCTTTTATTATATTATAATTTTGGTTTAATATATTTTTTTCTTTGAAAATTATTATTATTTGAGGTAAATATCCTATAAAATGATTTCTGTCAATTGTGTTCATTTTTTTAAATATGTCAAAACATTTTAATATTACTTTATTATCTAAATTATCTAATTTTATTTTTTCTATTATTGTTTGGATTATTATTGGAAAAAATATAAGTGTATTATTTATATTTATCATTTGAAATATGAAATTTAATATTTGATTCATTATTTCTATGTCTTTTGTTTTTTTAAATAAAAAAAAAATTTCATCAAATATTAAATCTAAATAAGATGTTAAACTATCATTATCTGACATTAATATAAAACAATATATTATATTTTTAACTTGTTTTGAATTATCTCTTATTAATTTTAAAAATATAGGAATTAAAATATAATAATATGTCCTCATTTCATTTTGAAATTGTTCTAAAATTTTTGATAAAAGAACAAATATTATATTATTATAATTTTCTTCAAAAATAAATTTTTCAATTAAATTAATAAAACTACTTAAAAATTCTTTAAAATTATTAGGAAAATTTTCTAAAATTAAAATCATATTTTCAAACATATTTTTAACATAATTTATATCAAAATCAGGAATAATTTCAATCATTGTAGGAAGAATAATATTAATTAAATCACTTTCAATTGGTTTTAAAGATTTAATTAAAGAACCTAAACAAGAAATTATTTGAGTACTTAATTCTTGTTGAATATTATCTTTTAAAATATTCATTAAACAAACTACTGCTTGGCATGTTGATTCATCTAATTTTGGATTTTTAGAAATTAATTCATCTGAATTTATACATTTTGAATTATTAATTTTTGGATTTTGAAAATTTATTTTTTTTAATTCTTCAGGCGCAATTACGCCACAATAACTAAAAATATTTAAAATATCTTTTAAGTTATTTTCATTTAAATCTTTTGTTAATATTTGAAAAAGTAAATTTACTAATGATATATTATCATAAATATTCAAATTTTTTATTTTAATTATATGTAATAATGTTTTTAATGATACATGTAATCCATATGTATTTATTCCTTCTTGTATATTTTTTATACAAACATTTAATATTATATCATAATATTTATCATCAATGATTATTTTTTCATTTTTATAATATATATTGTGATAATCTTTTTTTGTTAATTCTGAAAAAAGTTTTAATGAATTTGAATTAATTACTGGATTTAATGAATTTTCTTTTAAAAGTTTTACAATAAGATTTATTATTATATCAATTATTTCCTTATCATAAAATTCTTTTGTATATATTGTTAAATTATATAATAATAAAACAGAATCTTCTTTTTTTATTATATCATTTTGTTTATTTAGTACATCAATTAAATTTAAAATTACTTTTCTTATAGATACAAAAAAATAATTGTCATCATTAGAATATTTACAAATATTTCCAATCAATTTTGCTGATAATTCTCTTAATTTATTATCTTCAATTGAAAAAAAAGAAATTACTTTCAATAAATAAACATTTTTATTTTGATTAAATATTTCATAAAAAGTTTTATTATTGCATAATATATTTAAACAAAAATATTTCATTTCAAAATCAGGTTCATTTAAAATTAAATTAAGAAATGAATCTAATATATCATTAATCATATATAAACTCATATTTTTATTATCAGGATATATTTTTGTAAATGAAGCAATTGATAATTCAATTGTTTTTTGTTTAATATTTGAAAGAGGAAAAGTTAAATATTTTAAAAGTTTTTGATGATAAAAAATAAAAATATCTTCAATAAAAAGTCTGTTAGTAATTTTTGAAAGTAAAGTTAAAGCACATAAAATAGATTTAATTGCCTCTTCATTAGTTTCATAATCTTTAAATTTATTTCTAAAAGTTTTTATTGTTTTTTTTGTTTCTTCAAGTAATTTAGGTAAATTTTCATATATAATATTTGAGATTTTATTTTTATTAAAATTAACTAATTCAAAATCATCACCTGAAATTAAATAACTAATAACATTTAATACAATAATTAAAATTGAAATTTGTTGAGTAGATACAATATGATAAGTTGATAATAATTCTAAAATATAATTTAAATGACCATTGGTAATTCCAGTAATAAACATATTTGGAAGAATTAAATAAATATCAAAATTTTTTAATATTATTTCTTTATAAACTCCATTTTGACTTTGTAAAAAATCACAAAGACATTGAAAAATTTCACCATCATAAATTTTTTTTTCAAATAGAATTGATTTAATATATTTAATTAAATCACCTAAATGAGGAATAACTGAATCATCTGGTAAAATATAAACTAATTTACCAATACATTCTAAAAGTGTATTTCTTAATGTATAATCTTTTGGATTTAAATGAGATTTAATATAATTAAATATATTTTGTGAATATTCTCTACTAAAAAAATCAGGATTTATTTCTGCTAAAAATGATAATGATTTAAAAAAAGAAATTTTAATATTAGTTGTTTTTGATGATGTTATTTTCATTATTATATCACATAATTTTTTATATTTTTCTTCATTTTTATAAAAAGAAATTTGAAATGAAGTTATAATAATAAGAAATCCACTTACAATATTTGCATTATATGGAATATCATTATTTTCTTCTAAATGAGTTTTATATGAATTAAATACTCTTTCATAAATTAATTCATTAAAATTTTTTTTTGCTGATTCACCTCTATTATTAAACATTAATGAAAAACTTTTTATTAATTTTCCAATTGATAATCTTATTTCTAATTGTTTATCTTTATAATAATCAATAATTATTTTTAATACAATTTCAATAATATTTTTATCAATTATTTTATTATATGCTATTAAAGGAGCATTTTTTACTATTACACTAAATAAATTTAAATTTGCATATTTTACTTTATTATCTTTTAAATTTTTTGAATTATTTGAAAATTTATCATATAAAGAATCAATAATATTTTCTACTATTTGTCTAGTATATATTTCTCCAATTTTAATTAAATTTCCAATTGTTTCTAATATATTATCAATTAATTTTAAATCTCTATTACCAAAATTTAGAGAATGAATTAAAATTGGTAACATCATATTTAAAAAAGTTATAACTTGACTATTTTCTGTTAAAATATTTTGAATTGAATTAATTGTATTTAATATTATTGAATCACTTAAATTTTGATTATCATCTAAAAATAAAGAAATCTTTTTTATTATTTCATCACTATTATTTCTATTTTTATTTAAATATATACATAAAATTTTTACACTATGATATGGTGGATTTTTATTTGCTTCTGATTGAATTTGAACGAAAATATCATTTAATTCTTTCGAATTTTGGGAAAAATTAGAATTATCATTATTTTTCCCTTTTGAATAATTCATATTTATTAATTTATTTTTTTCAAATTTTTTTTAACAACAATATTTTTTTTTAATATTATTAACTTCAATTTATTATTATTTTTCGAATTAATAAACTTAATTAATATTAGTAAAGAAATAATTGAATAATAAATTAATTAAATATATATAAATTATATAAAATAGATTTATAGATAAATAAAATTTTTATAAAATCAATAATAATATTAAAAAATTAAATATTTCACTTTTTAACTAAGATAAAACATGATAAATCATTTTTAAAACATTTTTAATTTGTGTTCCCAAAAGATATAAAGTACAAACAAAAGTTAATAAACAAAAAACCATAATTCCAATACAAATAGCATCGTTTGAAAGTAAATTATTAATTAAATATATATTTGAAAAAGATTTCATTGAAATAAAATATAAAACACAAGAATTATAAAGAATAAAAATTAAGAAAAAAATAAATAAATTCATATTATAATGACCAACACAATTACCAATCCAAGAACAATGATGATCAAATCCATCAATACAAAAACCACAAGAAAAACAATGTTTAGTATCATAAGTATTTTTAATTTTACAATAAGGACAAAATAAATTAATATAATAACCTTTATTTATTATATCTAACCAAGAAACATTATAAAAATTAGAATAAACAATTCCAGGATTTGAATTCTTTAATTGAAAAAACAAAATAATTAAAATAACATATGATATTAATTGTAAAAATAAATAATCTTTATTAACTAAAAAACATATAATTTCCAAAAATAAAAAATAAAAAAAAGTATAATATGAATTATCAAAATCAACATTTGAAATAAAATTCCCTTTAGAATCTTTTTTATAAATATCCAAAGCTTTAATAATATAATTATATTTATCATCATTTTCAATAATTTCTAAAAAACTTTTCCCATAACAATTTTTTAAATTAACATCAATTCCTTTTCTAATTAATTTTTTAATAATTGGAATTCTTCCACTTTTTAAAGCATAAAAAATAGGAGATTCATTATCAACATTAATAACATTAATATCATCCATTAACATTAATAAAAAATTAACACAATGAACTGCACCACAAATACAAGCTATATGTAAAGGAGTTTCTCCTTTTGAAGTTCTTGATAAAATATCAAAATTATATTTTTCTTTTATATACATTAACATTTCTGGAGAATTTCCTTTTGATGCAAAATGAAGAATATTATATCCTTCAATATTTAAACATTTTATATTATTTTCATATTTTTCTATATATTTAAATATTGATAAATTTCCCTTTTCTGATGATATGTGAATTAGTTTATTTAAATTATTGTCATGTTGATTTATTATGTTACATAATGTTAATGGATTTTCTGAAAATCTTTTTTCGAGATATATAAATATTTTTGAAAAAATGTAATCTAAGTTTTCTGATAATAAAATGAAAAGAATTGTTTTACCGTAACTGTCTTTTTCTAAAAAAAAGTCTTCAGGTTTTTTGTCTAAAAATTGTTCTAAAGTTTTATTGTTGAAGTTTTCTATTATTATTTGAATTAATTGTGTCATTTCTGTCATTTATTAAATTATTATTGTTATTCTTTTTTTTTTTTTAATTTATTTAAAATAAAATAAAATAAAATTAAATAATTAAAATATAAAAAAAGATTTTTATTTCATAATGATAAAATAAAATAATTAATAAACAATAAAATAATATATTAAAGCTATATTATTTATTTAATAAAGAAAAAATTATTATTTATTACTAATATTATTAACATTTTGATTAAAAGTATTTTGACTAATTGATTTCTTTAATATTTGTCCAAAAAGATTTTTATTTATTAATTTTCCTTTCTCAACATTTAAATTATTAATTTTTTTTGGAGAAGGACTTAATTTTTTAATACCATTTTTATAACTATTAAATCCAAAAAATCCTAATCCAATAATATTATTTAATTTTTTATTTTTACAATTACCATTTTTTCTAATAGAATTTAACTTAATAGTTTTTAAAGGAATATTTTCATAATCTTTTTCTTTTTTATTATCTTCATTACTTTTATATGAAGTCCCAGTTAATTTTTTAGATAAACTTCCTGAATTTTCATCTTCAGAAATAAGTTTTAAATTATCAATAACTTGAATAGCATTTTCAAATTCATCTTTTAATTCATTTTCATCATTTTCATTTTCTTTATAAGTATAACCAATATATTCAATATCTTTTCTTTTTTTATATTTAGTTAAAGGAGGATAAAAAGGTTCTTTTTCAGGAAAAATTTCAAAATATTTTGTATCATAATCACTATTTAATTGAGGAATAAAAGGAGGTTTTAAATTTTTAATATTATCCCAATCAATATCATTAAAAAAAGGATGTTTCTTAATTTCATCAACTCCATTTTTACCTAATCTAACATTAGAATTATTAATTAATTTCCTAATTAAATCTTCAGCTTCTTTACTTATTTTTACTTTTTTAGGTATTTCTAAATATTTTTCCCAATGTAAAATTTTATAACAAACTTCACTAGTTTCTTTTGAACAAAAAGGTGCATAACCAATTAACATTTCAAAAAAAATAACACCAACTGACCACCAATCAATATTTTCATTATAACCTTTTTTATTTAATACTTCAGGAGCAACATAATATGCAGTACCGACACAAGAATAATTTTTTTTATGAGATAATTTATTTATATTAAAAGATTCATCTTTTGTATTTTCAAAAATTTTATCTGAAACTTTTGCTAAACCAAAATCACTTAATTTAATATGACCATTTGAATCAATTAATATATTATCTGGTTTAATATCTCTATGAATACAATCTAATTTATGTATTGATTCTATTGCTAATATTAATTCTGATATATAAAATTTTGCTTCATTTTCACTTAAAATATCTTTTTTTATTAATAAAGCCATTAAATCACCTCCTGCTAAATATTCCATTATTAAATATAAATAATCATCTTCTTGAAATGATGCTTTTAATTCAATTATCCATGGTGATTTTACTTTTGACATTATTAATTGTTCATTTCTTATATGAATTATTTGATTTTTTTGAATTAATATTTCTTTTTTTATTTTTTTTATTGCTACTATTTTACCTGTTTTTATTTCTTTACATACATGTACTTCACCAAATGCACCTCTTCCTATTATTGCTAATGATTTATATTCTCTTATTGTTTGTTTTTCTCGTAATTTTCGAGATTTATTCATTTCTTTGTTATATATTTCTTTTTTTACTTTTTCTTTTTCTGAATCTGGGATGTTTAATTTATTTATTTTTTCTATTATATTATTCCATTCTGTATTTTTTACTGTTTTTAAATTATATTTTCTTGTTATGTATTGTTTTGCTATTGTTACTTTATCATAAGTTCTTTGGGTTATTTTTTTTTGGTTTAATAAATCTTGTAAATCTAGTTGATTCATTCTTTTTTATTTTTTTTGATTTTATTTAATAAAATAAATATTTTATTTTTTTTAAAAAAATAATAATAATTATTTCAAAAATAAAATTTAAAAAATTAAATTACAAGAAAAAAAAACAAATTTATATTTTTAATAAAAAAAAATCAACCCAAAATTCAATAAAAAAAAATATAAAAAAAAAAATGAATTCATTTCAAAACTCACCATCATTAACATATCATAACGCCTCAGTAATAGTTCGTTTAAGAGGACCAGATGGAATAATAAATAAACTTTCAGAAAATCAAAATAAAATAAATTCAAAATCACCATCTCAAAAAAAAACATTTCAAAGATTAAATTCTCGTATAAAAACAACAAAAACTCCAGAAAAAAATAAAAGCCAATCAAATGGATTAGATTCAGATTCAAAATATACAATGTTTACAAGTAAAAATCCTTCAAATTTATTAATTGTATCAAATAAACCAATAACAGGAAAAGCAATAAATGAAAATTTTATAACAAAAAATGATTTATATGATTTTAGTCAATCAATTTTAAAAGAAACATCATTATTAGAATTTGATAAAGTTTATAATGAAATAAGTTCAATTGATAAAATTTATAATGAAAATATTAAAGATAATATTACTAATTTAATACATGGAAAAAATTCTTGTGTTTTTTTCTTTGGTCCAATTGATTCAGGAAAAAGTTATTTATTAAGAGGAAGTGCAGATCAAAAAATTAATAATGAACAAGGACTTTTATCAAGAGCAATTATTGATATTTTTTCACTTGTTGATTTAAGTAAACAAGCAAATTTTAATTTAAATAATAAATTAAGTGGAAAACAAAATTTTATTGTTAAAATTTCTGTATATCAAGTTTATATGGATAATGTAAATGATTTATTAGATCATGAAACAAGAAAAATTAAATTAGAACAATATTATGATGATAATATTGTTAATTGTAATTTAATTGGTTTAACTCAAAAAGAAATTAGAAATAAATATGAATATGATCTTGTTATTAAAGATTCTATTCATAATAGAAAAACTTTAATGCAGAAATTAAGAGTTAAAGATATTAAAAGAAAAAGTCATTTTGTTATATCAATTTCTTTAGAAAAAAGAGAAAAGAATATAAATGATAATAATAAATTTACAAATGAAACTGCAATTGAAAATTATTCTCAAATTGATTTTGTTGAATTATGTTCAAGTAATTATGGTTTAATGAGTGAATTAAGTGATAATGATGCGTCACAAAGTGCTTTATTATATAGAAATACTAGTAAGACTTTTAATTCTATTTGTGATAATATTGTTTCAACTTGTGAAAATATTACTCCTAAAACTGAATCTAAATTAACTATGTGTTTAAAGAAAACTTTACAATATAATTCTAATGTTGTTTTTATTAATTGTATTAATCCTTTTGAATATCCTTTAAATTATTCTTTTAAATCACTTAAATTTGGTAATTGGTTAAGAAATCAAATTTTAAATAATAAAGAAAATAATATTGTTAAAAATAGATATTCAAATGATGAAGATAATATTCAAAATATATTAGGTAATAATCAAATATATAATAATACAAATAATAATGAAATGAATAATTATAATAATGATGATATTAATAATATAATGTCATTACCAAATCAAAATAATAGTTTTATTCCAAGAACAGAAATAAATAATAGTGTTAATTTAAGTGGATTACCAAATAAAAATGAAAGTTTTAATACAATGCCAAATTATTCATCTCGTCGTAATTTTTCACCTATAAATCAAAATAATCCAAATTTAAAAAATAATAATGAATATTATCCAAATGAAGAAAATGAAGTAAAAATGATTCGTAATAATATAAGAAGACAAATGTCATCAAATTCACCATACAAAGATAATAATGATTTAAATAATAATTTAAATAGTTCAAATAATTTAATAGATAATCAAAATAATGATAATTTGAATAATCAAAATTTCTTATCATCACCAAATGAAAGAAAATTAAGAACAATTCAAAATTCAATTAAACAAATGGAAGATAAGAGTTTTGAAATGATGCAAAAAAATGAAGAATTAAAAAATGAACAAAAAACAAATTTTAATCCAATTTCAAAATCATTAAATTTAAATTCAACAAATTTACCTCAAGAATATGCAACTTTAAAAAGTGATAATATTTTATATAAAGATGATATAAATAGATTATCAAAAGATAATAAAGTATTATTAGATCAATTAAATGAAGAAAGAAAAAGAACAATGGATCTTGCATGTTGTAATGATAGATTATTAAATGAAAAATGTAATTTAGAAAATGAATTAAATATAACAAAAGATAATTTAGAAAAATATAAAAGTTGTGGAAATGGTTTTGAAGAAATTTTTAAACAAAAATTAACAACTGAATCAAAATTAAAAGATACTGAAATTGAATTAAATAATATTAAAAATGAAAAATCAAAATATGAAATTGAATATAAAGTCTTATTAACAAGATATGAAGATATTTGTCGAAAATTTGAAAATTTAAATTGTGAAATGTGTAAAAGTCAACAATGTCATAATCAAGAAATTTGTAAAATTGAAGATAAAGTTAATTCACTTTTAAGAGAAATTGATAATTTACAAAATGAAAATAATATTTTAAAAAAAAATTATGAGGGACAAAGAAATGAAATTAATATTTTACAACAAAAAAATAATATTTTAAATGAAAAATATGAAGATGCTAAAAGACAAAATTTAATTTTAAATGATAAATTAAGAGATATGGAAATTAATTATAAAACTTTAATTAAAGAAAAAGAATTAGAAGAAATCTTAAAAAAAAAAGAAGAAGAAAATAAAAGAAATAAAATGGAATCAAAAGCAAAACTTGTTAATGAATTACAAAATAAAATTCAGAATTATAGAAATCAAAGATTAATAAAAAATAAGGACCAATTTTAATATTTTTTGAATTTTATTTTTTTTTTAAATAAATTTTTTAATTTTAACTTTTTTATTTAAAACAAAAATAATATATTTAAAAAATATTTATTTTCTTTTTAAAACATTTAAAAATTATTAAATAAAAAAAGTGATTTTTAAAAAAAATATACTTTAAATGCAGGAAAAAGAACAAAATAATAAATCAAAAAAGGAAAATTCAAAAGATTCAACTCCAAAAAAAAATGATAATAATATATCAAATACAAGTATATCAAACTTAAATAATGATAAATCAAAATCAAAAAATCAAACAAATTTAAATATAACAAAATTATCAAATGATGAAAGTAGTAATAATGATTTTAAAGAATTAAATAAAGAAATTTTTTCAATAATACAACAAGGTAATAATGTGAATAATTTAAGTAATAATTTATCAAATTGTTCAAATAATAATAATAGTAATTCAATTCCTCCTTTAAATGATAATACTTGGTTAAAAAAAGTTTCACCTGATAATAGTTCATCTTTTGATAAAAAAATGAGAGAATTAATATCAAAGAATCAAAATAAAAATAATCAAAATTTAACTAATAATAAAATTGAAAGTATTGATTTTAAAGATACAATGAATTCAAATTTTGAAATTAATGAAAATAATATTGAAGATGATATTCCTTTTGAAGATGAGAGAATAAATAAATTACATTATCAATTATGTAATTCAAATAATTTGAATTATATCAATAATAATAATAATACTAATAATAATAATAATAATATAAATCTTTTTCAAATTAATAATTCTCTATTTTCAAGTGATCCTTTTATTCCAAAATCAAAAAAAATAAATGAACAAATAATAAATTCTCAAAATAATAAAAACAATTTTAATATATATTACACAAACAATAATCAATATAATAATTATTATTATCCTTCATTTAATTTTCCAGAAAATGCATTTACATTTAATAAAAATCCCCAAATAATAAATGAAGATCAAATATATCAAACAAAAAAAAAAAATAAAAAATTCAGAGATAAATTTGAACAAACTTTCTTTACAATTAACATAGAACAAATATTAAAAGGATATGAATTAAGAACAACAGTAATGATAAGACATATACCAAATAAATATACATCTAAAGATTTATTAAATGAAATTGATATTGCATGTAAAGGAAAATATGATTTTTTTTATTTACCATTAGATACTGAAAATGATTGTAATTTAGGTTATTCTTTTATTAATTTTATTGATCCTCTTCATATTGTTTATTTTTATCATTTATTTAAAGCTAGAAATTGGAATCATTATAAATCTCATAAAGAATGTGATTTATCATTTGCTAAATTTCAAGGAAAAATTGAATTAACTGCTCATTTAGAAAAAAATATGAATAAAATGGAGGATAAAAAAAAATTACCTATGATATTTGAAATTAATTCTCCTTTTCCTAAAATTGATCTTCCTGTGAAATATTTTGATTTTATTAAAAATAATAGAAGAGATATTATGCAAAATATTAATTTTGTTTAATATTAATAATATTTCATTTTATATTAAAATTAATTTAATATTGTAAAATTTGTTAATTATAACCGAAATTTATAATACAAAAATATATAAAAATATAAATTATTGGATTTATTAAATGAATTAATGTTATATATTTTTTAGTTTTTTCATCTTTTTGAAATTTCATTCTATTTGCTTTTATAAATTTTGATAATTCTTGTTTATCTTCATCTTTTAATTCTGAAAATTTTATTGTTTTAATATTATAATTTGTCATTTATTAAAGGAATTTAATTTCAAAAAAAAAAAATTTTAAAATTTAAAAAATAAAACATTAAATTAAAAAATTAAATAAAAAAAAAATATCCATTTACCCAAAAAAATAAAAACATTATAAACCAAAATCCATTAAAAAATATAAAAAAATATTTAAAATCTAAAAAAGGATTATAAAAATTAAAAAAACAAAAATGAAAGACTCAGTATTGAATGATAATGAAATAAATGAAATTTATAGTAAAATGGCAATAGAAATAATGGAACAAATGAAAAAAGGGAAAGACATAACCTCATTAGTAAATAGAGAAAATATATTATCAATTCTTGAAAAAATAAAAGAAAAAGATGAAAATTACTATTATTGTCATACAGATTTAAAAAATGGAAATGAATTAGGATTAGTAAACTTTACAAAACATGAAAAAATAATTTATCAAGCAATAAAAAAACAAATAAAAGATAAATGCAATTTTGATGTTATATTTTATAAATTAGGAGAAAAATGTAATGGATGGAAAAAAAGATTTGCAATAATAGTAAGAGGAGGATTATTTTCTTCAACAAAGCCTTTAAAATTTTATGCTACTTATAAAGGAAATTTAGCTGATGTTGCAAAGGACAAAACAAAATATTTAAATAGAGCAATTATTACTTTAGAAGATTATAATTTAGATAAAAAAAATTTACCTGAATGGCAAGAACCAAGTTTAAAATATAGAATGAAAGTTGAATATGATCCTAAAAAAGCTTTAGGTATTAAGAATGGTAGTAATGAAAAAAGTAAAAGAAAATGGTTTGTATTTTATTTTGATACTCAAGAAAAAATGGAAGAAGTAAGAGATATATTATTTGGTTCTAATGAACAAGATGACATTATTATTAGAAATTTAACACAATTACAAAACTCAATTGAAACTTCTTTTAATTTTTATGGTATTTTAAAAATATTAGCTGTAAAAAATAAAATTAAAAAAAGAAAAATTTTATTAAATGAATTAAAAAACACTTCTAAGCAAAGTGTAAATGGTTTAATTAATTTTGGTAAAAGAAAAATTAAAAATAATTTTGTTGATAAATATATTGATTCTTTGAATCAAGCAAAAGAAGAACCTACAAAATTAAAAGCAGTAAAAAGAAAGAAAAAATTAAATTATATTCCTTCAGATTTTCAACCAATTATTACTTCATTACCTAATCAATATCCTGAACGTAGTAGTGATTTTTATTTAGGCGAAAGTTCAATTAATAATATATATGATGATGATACAATGTTTAAAACTCAAAATGAAATGGATAATAAATTAAATAAATTAAAAAATTGTTTTCCTAATGATTTTAATGATAATGGAAATCCAGAAAATAATGTTGAATTTATTATTAATGAAGGTGTTGATTTTGATAATAATACAAATGATAAATTTTTAGACCCTCAAAAATTAAAAAATGCAAATTTAATATCAATAAATAAAAATCAACCAGAAATAATATTTAAAAATGATGAAAATAATGATAATGAAATATTAAATGAAAATAAAATATATAATATATCAAATGTTATATTAAATAGTAATAAAGATATAGATGGACAAGATGAAAATAATTTAATTATATTAGGACCTAAAATAGATAGAGAAAAAGGAATTGAATATTCATATAAGAAAGATCCTTCAATTGAATATATTGATCCTGATTTAGTTGGAATTAAATATAATAATGGTGAGATTTCAAAAGAAACAAGAAAATTAATTTGTTTACAAATATTTCAATTATTATATGAAATGCCACAAAATCAATTAAATCAAATTGCAAATATTGCTAAGAAACAAAATATTAAAATTGATGTTAATCATCCTGAAGATGATTTTTATTTTTATCATACTGTAAATATTGGAAATGATTTAAAGAAAAAATCAAATTTAGTAAAAGCAAAAAAATATAAAGATGGTCTTTTTATAGTAGAATTTAATAAACAATATTTTTTCATTGAAGATGAAATAATAAATAAAATGATAATAGTAGATTGTCATTGTATACCTTGTAATTGTTTTAATGATAATGTAACAGAAGAACAAAAAAACTTTTTTGTAGATTATATGAAACCATATAATTTAGGTAAAAGTGATATTTCATTAAAAAGTATTAAATCAAATCAAAATGAATATCCTTTACAAAAAGATGGAAAAACGTTACCTGAACCAACAAAAATTTTAGTATTTGGTTTTGAAGATTCATCAAATGAAAAACCAACAATTGGTTTAAAAGGAAAAGATTATTCAATTGGTGATGATATGTATATTGTTAAACCAATAAATAAGGATTATATTGAAACTTCTGCTGAAAATTCAGATTTACCAAATGAATTAAAGGAAAAATATTATGGTATTGAATTTGATAAATATGATAATATTTTATTTAGACCTTGTTTAAGTTTAAATAGAGATGAATTTATTGATGATATTAAACAACAAGTTTCTAATGATGAATTAAATAAAATTTTATATAATGAAAGATTTAAATTTTTACCTGAGTGTGAAAAAGTTATTGATGATGATACTATTTTTAAATCTAAAAATTTATCTTGTTTAACTAAAGAACAAAAAAATCAATTAAAAAATGAAAAAAAAAACGGTGATTGGATATATAAATTTCCTCAAATTAATGTAAGAATTCTTTCAAAAAATCTAGGAATAGATAATAATGATACAATTTATCAAGAAAATTATTTTTCAAATGACAATGATCAATTACATAAAAATGATTTAACAAATAAACAAAAAGTTTATCCAATATCAGAAAATAATTTCAATTTATTTGATATGAATAATTTAGATTCAACAAAATTAAATAATTTCAATAATTATCAATGGAAAATATCAACTAAATTTAATAATGAAGATCAAATGAAAACATTTTTAAAAGTATTACAAAATACAAGACAAATTGCAAATTTAAAAATGGAAAAAGAAACTCCTCCTGAAGATATAGATTATCATAAAACTTTAGCACATTTAAAACAAAATAACTTAAATCAAAGTAATATTAATTTAGGAATAAGACAAATTTTCTTTAGAGAAGATTATAATTTACCATATGATGCATTATTAAAATTTTCTATTGATAAACAATTAGGAAATAAAAAAGGAGGAAAAAGTTTATTAGAAAATTTACAAATTGAAGAATATGAATTTGAAAATTCTCTTTTATTAAATAAAGAAGTAAGAGATGCTTTAGAAGAAATAAAAAAATTAAAATTTGGTTTTATTCAAATAAAAGGAGAAAAAAAATTATTTAAAAATGATTTTAATAAAGGAATTAAAGGATTTTCATTTAAAAACAAATTATTTAATAGAATTTTAATAAATAAAGGAATTGATAAATCAATAGATTTTAATATTAAATTTGAAAATATAAATGATCCAAATCAATATGAAGATTTTTTCTCAACAATTGAATTAACTGAAACTTATAATAAAAATGCTGCAATTGGACAATGTCCAATTTATAAAAGAGTAAAAAATGATAAAGAAGGTTCTTTTTATGAAGATAAAATATATGGAGGAATAAAATGTGATTCTTGGTGTAATATTGATAATAAAGATTTTGATACATTATTCTTTGAAGCAAATAAAGAATATATTACAAGTGGTAAATTTTTTAATAATGATAAAGATAATAATTTACTTAAATTAGGATATTATCAACCTAATGTTTTTAGAAGAAAAATTTTAAGGAGAATTTATGATAAAGATAAATTTGATTGTTCACCTGATGAAATTATTAAAAGAATTAGAACTCAAGATAATGAGATTCAAAGAAAATTTTATAATTATTTAGATAAAAAATGTGTTATTCATCCTTCTTTTGAAAATATTGATGATATTGATTTAAAAGATATTAAATTAAATAATTCTAAAAATGATTTTAATAGTAATACTTTTATTAAAAGATTTGGAATTAAAACTTTACATTATCAAAAATCAGAAGAGTTTTATTATAAATATTCTGTTTCTGAATGGAGAAGATTTTTACATCAGTTAACTAAACAAAATATTCCAGAAAATTTTGAAAATATTGATTTACCTGAATTATTAGGTGATAATAGAGAAGTTATATTTAAAAATACTAATTTAGCAAATAGAATGTGTTCTGTTATTTATTTAGGTATTCCTACTGTTAAAGCAAGAAATGATATTTGGGATTTTTTATTAGATATTAAAACTTTATATAATGAAACTAAAAAGAAAAATAATTATAATTTAACAAGAGAAGAAATTTATAAAGAATATAAAAAAAGAAATAATGAAATTAATATTATTTATTCTTTAATTGATAATGATACAAATTTCTTTATTAATAAAACTAAATTACAAGATATTGATATAATAAAAAATATAACAAAAGCATTTTTTAGATGGACTGAAGATGGAATTAAATTAAAAGAATCTAAAAAAAATACAAAATATGTTTATTTTGTTGGTATATTATCAATAGTTCAAAAAATATTTGATTATTTTAAAGATGAATCAAAAACTTTTTGGTTTTTAATTGGATTAAGTCAATGTATTGATTTATTTCAACAAGAAAATCCTTTTTATAGTGAAGATATGAATTATATTAATATTTATCTTTTAGTTATTAAATTAATTATTGAAAATCATTATAATGATATTTATAAAAAATTCTTAGAATTAAATTTCCCAATTGAAATTTTAATGGCATATAATATTAGTTCTTTATTTTGTGATTATTTCAATGGAGAAATTCAAATGAGAATTTTAGATATTTTAATTTTTGAAGCTACTTATAAAGGTTATTATAGTGATAATTTACAATATTTAAGAATTTTATGTACTATTCCTATTACTTTAATGCATTTTAAAAGAAAAAATATTTTAAATTGTCAATCTGTTTCAGAAATGAAAACAATATTAGAAGATATGATTATTGGTTCTTATGATATTAATAGATTTTTTATTAAAGTATATTCAAATGTTAAAAAATTCTTTACTTATGAAAATATATTCCAAAAATGGTTTAATTTAAATAAAGATATTTTATGGGATAATAAAAGAGATAAAATAGAAAAAGCAATTTATTACTTTTTTAATCCAATAAGAAAAGAAAATAAAGATTATTTAAAGCCATTTGAAGATAATTTAAATCAAAAAATAATACAAAATGCTCCAATCAAATTTATTGAATCATTTCAAGAAAATATAGAAGGAAAATTAGATAATATAAGAAAATTATATGGATATGGTACTCCATCTTATGGAGAATCAAATTATAATGGATTATCATTTAGAATAAATAAATTTAAACCTTTATTTGGAATAAATAAAGAAATTAAAAAACAATTACAAATTCATATTACTTTTTCTGATTTACACGAATTAAATATTCATAGAATTGATAATTATTGGAAAGATGTTGATTTAACAATGAATCTTGATGATTTAACTATTATTAATCAAAATGATTTATTTTTTAATATTGAATTTCCAAATGATAAATTTAATAAAATGTTCTATCATTATTTACATATTATAATAACTGAACCAAATAATTCTTTAATATGTTATTTTTCTTTTAATATTTCTAAATTTACATTAATGAAAATTGACAAAATTGTTTTAGAATCATTAAATGATGAACATAAAAAATATATGATTGAAATTTCATTATTTAGATATTCAAATATTCAAATTTCATCAGATGATATTTCTCTATTTAATTCATTATTTTCTTCTCCTCAATATAATCATGATTCTTATATTGAAAATGAATTAAATGCATATTATATAAATAATAAAAATGATTTTATAAAATCTGTTAAAAATTCTATATAGAAGAAAATAATTTAAAAGAAAAATTAGTTCAACATTTACCATTTAATGATATTACAACTTTAAAAGATATATTTTTAAATGAAAATAAAATATGTAATAATCCTGATGAATATAATTTTTTAAATGAAAAAATTATAAAAAAAGATTCTAAAGATCAATTTAAAAACAATATTACATCAATAATAGAAAAAAAATTATTAGCAATTTTTGAAGAAGAAAATGAAATTGATATTCAAAAAAATAATGAAAATTTACCAGTAGTTCCAAAAATATTAGAATGGTTAAATAAATCAAATAATTCACTTGAAGAAATTTTATATTGTTATATTTTAATAGATAAATCAACTTTTTCAATTAATGAAAAATTATTTATTTTCAATTGGTCAAATGAAAAATTACATTCTTTTTACTAGTGATAAAATATCAATTGATAAGTTAAAAGAAATGATATATATTTTATATAAAAGATATTTAATTTACTTTACAAAAAATGATATTGAAAGAATGATTGACTTTGAATTAAAAGATGAAAGGTTATTTAATTTAAAATATGTTTTAGTTTATGATTCAAATTATGAAAATCAAATAAGAGAATTAATTTTTGATACAAATAGATTTGATCCTCTTCTAGATAACTATATTTATTATGATAATTTAAGTTCAAAATTTAATGCTTATATAAATTACTTTATTAATCATTATAATATGAAATCAATTCCACAATCAATTATAAAATTAATACTTAAAACAATAATAGAAGATGATGGAAATAAAAATGAATATCAAAAGAAAAATTTAGATACAATTGCTTTAGTAATTTCAAGAGATAATTTACAATATATTCATTTATATAAAATGATTTTTGGTAATAATTTAAAAATTGAAGAAGGTTACTCATATATAATTAATTTAAATGATAAAGTAGATATGCAAGATATAGTTTTATCAAATGAAAATAATAATTTAGAAATTAATAATTCATTTGGTGAAAATTTTGAAATATCATTTGAAGAATTTAGAAATCTCTTTTTTAAATTACCTTTCTTAAGTGAATTATTAAGAGTTTCTTGTTCATACATTCATCAAATAAATGGAATAGAAGATGATATTTTTGATGAATTAAAAATTGAAATAATAACTGATGATGCAAATAATATTGAGATAAGTGAAATTTTCCAACCTAAAAAATCAAATACAGTTAAAGATTTAATTAAAGAAATAATTAAAAAACATAATAATAATAATTCTATTGACTTTTTAAGAAATCCTTCTTTATTCATTTGTGAAGTAGTAAATACTCATACACATTTAAATGAAGAAATATTATATTTAGATAGTTTTTATTCAAATTTATTTTTGAAAAATAGTAAAAAAGGAACTATCAAAATTACTTTAAATAAAAATGAAATATCTATTTTTAATTATAATATTGTTGAAAAAATAGATGGTTATTGTAAAAAATTTATTGATAATGAAACTAATTTTGAATGGAGAAAAGCCAAGATTAATGATAATACTAATGTTCATACTATTATTTCTGTAGATCATCCTTTTAAATTAAATTGTGATCAAAATGATATTGTTATTGATTTTAATGATGATGATAATTAATTTTTTTTAAATTTATGATTTGATTAAAAAAAATTATTTTTTTTATTAATATTTAATAATTATTTTTAGATTTTAAATAACAAATTTAAAAAACTTTTTTTTAGAGCAAGTTTTATATAAATTAAAAATTTATGTATAACTAACAAAATCAAAACAAATAATTTTTAACATTTGTTTTTTAATTTAATTATAAAACCAAAAACAAATTAATCTATAACATATAAATTATCAGCATAATTATATCTATTTATTACCTAATCAATATTAATATACAAATAAATTTAATAATAAACAAAATTACCTAAATAAGTTCTAAAAACCAAAATTAATAATATATCTTTTTTTCAAAACAAAAAAAGAATAAATTTTAATATAGATTATAAATTAATTTGGAAAAAAATTGATAAAAGATTTTTTTAAAAAATCTTTTAAAAATAACCATCAATAATAATAATTTTATTATCTTCATCATAATCATCAAAATCATCTTCAGATTCACTAATATAATCTAAACTTAAGATATTTTTACCATCTAAAAGCATTTCATCATCATAAATAGAAGGAACATTTTTATTAAATAAATTATCAAAATCAAAATCATTAAAATAAACATGATTTTTAATATCATTAATAGAATTTAATCCAATTCTTTCACTATCATTTTTATTTAAACATTTAATAATAAGATCTTTAACATTTTCATTTAAATTTTCTTTGAATTTAATATCATTATTTAAAATATTATTTTTAGTTTCAATATCATTTTTTCCTTTAAATGGAGTATAACCATGATAAAATTGATATAAAATAATACCAAAAGACCAAATATCACAAGATTTATCATTTTTAATTTTACCTTTTAACATTTCTGGAGAACAATATTCTAATGTTCCTAATAATTCACAATTATCATTTTCTCTTGGAATAAATTTTCTTTGTTTCAAATTATAATTTGAATTTATTTTTGTTGCAGTTGCAAAATCAATAAATTTTAAATGATCATTATCATCTAATAAAATATTATCTGGTTTTATATCTCTATGAGCAATTTTTTTTTCTTCAAAATATGATAAAACATTTAATATTTCACCTAAATAAAATTTAATTAATTTTTCTGATATTATTTTATTTCTTTCTATTAAATTTTGAAGAGAACCATTTAAATATAATTCTTCAATAAAAAATATTTTTTTTTTATTTTGAAAAACATAATTAAATTTAATAATATTAGGATGATTTAATATTTTTGTTAACATATCTCTTTCAATAAAAATTTCATGTGTTTTTTCTAATTTATCAATTATGAATTTATCAATTACTTTAATTGCATATTTTTTTCCTGTTTCTTTATGAATTCCTAATATTACTTTTCCATATGAACCTTGTCCAAGTTCTTTTATAAATTCAAAATCTTCTATTGAGGTTTTTTTATTTGGTTGTTCTGATTTGTAATTTGAAAGTGATTTTGAACTTGATGAATGGTAGTAATTTAATGAATTTGATGATGCATATGTTGATATTGATGTTGATGACATTTATTTAATCTTTTTTTTTTATTTATTTTTTTTCAATTTTGGTTATATATAATGAAAATTGATATTTTTTTATATTTTTGATTTAATTTTTTGTTTTCTCAGATATTTTTTAATAATTAATTTAGATTTTTTAATTTTTCAATTGATTTTTTATATTATTATATTTATTAAATTTGGTATTATATAACTTTTATTTTTCACATTTAAGAATTTTAAAGAAAAAAATTAAATATATATGAAAGTTCTGTAAACTTATATAAATTAATTATGTAATTTAAATTATTTATTATTTTTCAGAATTTTGAATAATAAATAATAAATAATTAATATATTTTATTATAAAAAATATTTTGATACTTTTTTCATTAATAATTTTTTTATTAAATATTCTCCAAATAAAAATTAATTTTAAATGAAAAAAAATTAAAAAAAATTAAATAAAAAAATTAATTAATAAAAAAAATTACAAATAATTAAAAAAATAAAACAAATTAAACTATAAATTTTCAGGTACAAAAACCATCCAACTTTTAGTTTTAAAATGTAACCTCATTCCTAAAATATGAGGTTGATTATTTTCATTTTTATCAAAAACTCCATCTTTACATAATTTAATATAATAAATTCCATTTTCAGAATTTTCATTTATTTTAACATTAGGATCAAAAATAATAAAATAAACAAAATTATCTTCAACACTAATTCCAGAAATAATTAAACTAACAGTACCATCATTAATAAAAATAGGAGTAGAATTTTCATCACTAAAATGAACTTCTAATAAATTAACAAATTCTTCAAAATTAATAATTAAATTAAAAACTTCTTTTGGTGAATATGAATTTTTAGGATAATCATTAATTAAAAGTAATTCACCTCCAAAATTAAAATCTAATAAAATTAATTTACTTATAAAAGGATCTGCAAATCCATCAATTGTTTCAAAAGGACAAAATGGTTTATCTAAATAATTTGGTATATTATTATTTTCTATATGATTATCTTTTTTAAATAAATTTATTAATTTTGTTCTTTCACCATATTTTAAAAATAAATTTTTAAATGAAATGTCATATTTATTTAAAGAATTTTTTATTGAAAGTAAATATGATAAAATTATTTGTATTGCTCTCCATGATGAACCCCAACTATAATCATTTATTGATTCAGAATTATAAAAATAAAATGTTAAGTGATTTGGATTTGATGATTTAAAATTTGTAAATGATAATTTCTCTTTAAATATTTTTTTTATTGATTCTGAATTTAATGGTTTTTTTTCTTTCTCTTTATCTAATTCTTCTATTTGTTTCCTTAAATATGGTTTTGATAAAGAAAAATTTGAAAAATGAGATGAGATTTCGTTTATATCCATTTGTTTTTTTTTCTATTTTTTTATATTTTTATTTAAATTAAATAAATTAAATTTAATTTTACTATTTTTTTTTTTTTATTTTTTTTTTAAATTAATAAAAAGGTTTTTGATTTTTATTATGTAAAGTTTTATTTTTTATATTAAATACTCTGTCACTTTTATTTTTCTTTAATTTTAATTTTTTTTTTTCTATATTTGTAATATTTAAATCTAATAAGGATAAAATTTCTTTATTTTTTTTATTACTTTCATATTTACTGTCAGAAGAATAATCTGAATTAAAAAAAAACATTTTATTGTTTATTAAATTTCTTTTAGCAATTTTTTTAACAAAATCAAAATATTTTTTACTATCTTTTGAACTTAAAGATTTACAACTTTTCTCAAAAAGAAGAGTTTCTTTTTTTCCAATTAAAGAATTAAAATATCTTTTTTTTTCTTCTGATTTTATTGATTTATTCCTTTCTTCAATTGATTTTAATCTCTCCTCAAAAGTTAAATTAAAAAAATTTTCTGCTTTATATTTTGAAGATTGAATATCAAAAGGTCTTATAAATATATATTCATTTTTTTTTCCTCTTAAAATTTCTTTTTGAAATTTATATTCTTTTTCTGATTGTAATTCTAAAAAAGTCCTTTTTTTAATATAATCTTTATTAAAAATATATTTATCATAATTTATTTTTAAAGGTTTATTATTATAAGTAAATGAATTTGAATTTGAATTTGAGTTTGATTTATTATTAAATTTATTATAATAAGAATTATTTACAGATTTATAATAGTTTGTTATTGAATTAGAATTATTTTTTGGTTTATAATTTATATTTGAATAATTATATTTATTATTTGGTACTTTTTTATATATTTGATGAAATAATTTAGTTTTCTTTTTAGGAGAAAATAAAACTAAATTATTTTTATTAGTTTTTTGATTAGTAACTTCATTTGAATTATTTTTGTGTTTTTGATTTGATTTAATTGTTATTATTTGTTTTTGTATTATATTTTTTGTATCATCATTTATATTATTAATTTCCAAATTGTCTAATTTTTTAATTGTAGGTTTAAATTCATCACTAGTTAAATAATCTAATAAAAAAATTTGTTTCATCATTCTCATTGATTTTTTATTTTTTATTCTTTTTTCATTTGAAAATAAGTCTTTTTCATCTTCATCAATTTCTTTTATTTTTAATTTATTTATATATTTTTCTATAAATTTTAATCTATTTTTTTTCTTTATATTATAATGAGTTAACATGTTATTTTTTAAAATAAAATCTTTTTTATTATCTGTATCATTTAATAAATTGGATTCAAATTTAGAAATAATAGATAATATTTTTGTATGTTTTTTGTATCTTTTTTCAATTTCTTTAAATAAAAGATTTAAATAAAAATATTTTTCTTTAAAAAAATTATTACTTAATGAAAAGGTCTGATAATAACAATGAGAACATATATCAATATTATTTAATTCTTCAAATATGCATCCTGAATAATAAAAACAAATTACAATTATAAATAAAATTTCATTAATAATATTGTTTTCAATTTTATTTCCATCTTTATTTTGTTTAAATAAAAACAAATATTCTATATCTTTATAACATATCTCTAATAATAATTTTATATAATCTAAAGCACTTAAAAAATTTTTATCAAACATATAAAAATATATTATAAAGAGATAAATTTTTTCAATAATTCTATAAATTTCAGGGAATGTAATTTGTTCTAAAGTTTCTTTTATTATTTTTTCTGCAAGTAATAAATAACTTAAACTATTTAAAAAATTATTATTGACTTTTTCAAAAAAAGCATAATAATAAAACATAATTAAATAATAATAACTAAAATATTCATAATGATTTTTTTGTTGTTCTAAATCAAGGTTTTCAATTTCATTTGAATAATAATATAATTTTTTTTCAAGTTTTATTAACCATTTTTCAACACCTTTTAAATAAGCATTTTCTTTATAATCTTTATATTTCTTTTCTATAATATTAATTATACATTTGATTTCAATATGTATAAATATGAATTCATGTGAAAAATTCATTACTGAATATATATTTTTATTTAATTCTATTTCATATAAAATTATTCTATATTTTTGTTTCTCATATTTATCCATTATTAATGAAATTTTATTTTCATAACTTTTTGAATTATCTTCAGAATCACTATCAGTCTTATATAAACCTAAATATTTATAATCTTTAGAATTTATTGTCTTTAAAAAAGTTTTTGATAATAAAATTTCTTGACTTCTCTCTTTTATCATTTATTTTTTTTAAATTAATTTAATATAAAAATAAATAATTATTGCATAAATTCAATATAAATTTTAAAAATATTTAATTTTAAATCATTATTATAAAAATATATTCTTTCAAAGTATAAAAATATAATAACAATTACCAAATAAGTATTTTTTTAATTAATTCATAAAAAATGATAATTAAATTATTCAATGTTACTAGAAAGAAACAATAATAATTACAATAACACTAATCAAACATTTCGTTCAAATAATTTTAATAGATATAATAATCAATCATTCAATAATAACAACAGAATATATCAAAACAACAATTTTAACAATCAAAATATGTCAAGAAGTAAATCAATGATAAATTCATTTAGAAATTCAAACTATAAAATTAATACACCAAATTCAAATTTTAATTTTATAAGAAATCAAAAATCATATAATCCAAATTTCCAAATATCAAATAATGAAAATTATAATAATAATTATCAAAATGAAGAAATGACAAATTTAAATGAAGAAAACTACAATAATAATTTAAATAATGAAATTTTTCAAAATCAAAATCAAAATTCCTTTAATGGATATAATAAACAAAATATGGAAATAAATAGAGATATGAATAATTATTTTCGTTCATTATTAAAATCAAGAGGAGTTCATTTATCAAGAGTAAATCCATATCAAAATATAAAAGAAGAAGAAAATAATAGAAAAAAAGTATATATGGAAAATATACAAAATCAAATTTCTTTATTTAAAAAAACAAAATTAGAAGAATTAAGAAAAAGAGAAAATGAAGATAAACAATATTTAAGAGATATGATTAATTCATATCCTTTTGGAAGAGGAGGAGCAGGTGCACCAATTAGAGATAAAAATGGAAATGTTGTTGCTGCTTTAAGAAATTTAGTAACTGATCCTAAATATAATTTAGTTCAAATTAATGTTGATGATGATTATTATGATGTTTGGGATAAAGATAAAAGATATGGTTTAGTTAATTTTCGAAATAAAGGTTATGATGGTTTTATTAATAATCTTTCTAAATCTATGAATTTTAATAAAATTAATAGTAGAAATGATTATTTTTCACAAAGTTTAAATCAAAATAATAATAGACCATTAAGTACAAATCCAAATAGAAATTTATTTAATACTATTAATGGAAATTTAAATAATAATTTAAATAGTAATTTTAATCAAGATAATATAAATTATAATTTTTCATTTAATAATAATAATAATAATGGAAGATTTAATGATGTTGAAAATGATAATAATTTGAATTATATGAATAATATTAATAATAATAATAATAATAATAATAATAATATTAATTATAATAATGGGAATAATGAAATGAATAATTTAAATGTTATTAATGAAATTCCAAATCAAGAAAATCAATTTTATGAAAATTCAAATATAAGAAATGCAGATTTGAATATTTCATATGATAATTATGAATTAACAAATGAAACAAAGAGAAATGCACAACAATTATATAGTGATTTTCTTCAAAATCAAATAAGAGAAAAAGAAAGGAAAAAATATTTAGAAAAATTAAAAAAAGAAGAAGAAGATAGAAAAGAAGAAGAAAGATTAAGAAGAGAAAATGAAGAATTAAAAAAAAGAGCAGAAGAAGAGAGAAATTTAACAAAAGTAAAAACAATGACAACAACAATTAATAAAGTAGAAAATAAAGAAGAAAAAAAAGAAGAAGAAAAAGATTATGAATTAGAATATTTAAAAAAATTAGATATGGAAAGTAGATTACATTTAAATAATGAATTGGTTAAATTAAGAGATGCAATTCAAGAACAAGAATTAGGATTAACTAAAGAAATAAAATTAATAAAACAAGAAACTGAAAATGCAAATAAAGATAGAAATGAAGCATTAAAAAAAATTGAAGGATTAAAAAATGATTTAAGTGTTCAAAGAATAGAAGATGAAATGAGAAGAAAATATGTTTATGATGTTATTATTAATGAAAATTATCCTGTTTATGATTTTAATGATAGAAACATGGATTTTTATAATAATAAAGAGAATTTAATTACTAAGAAATTAAATGAAAAATTTGAAGGTGGTTTTAAGACAAATTCTAAATTACAAACTTTTGGAAATTATTTTGATAATGATGATTATAAATTTAAATATGATATTAGTGATGAAGATTATATTTTAAATGATATTAAAAATAAATTAGGGGATAAAAATAGTAATAAAAATATTTATGAGAATTTAAATAATGAAGAAATTGAAGAAGAAAAAGTAAAAATGAATAATATTTATAATAAAAATATGGATAGATTAAGGAAATTACAAGATTTTGAAAAAGGGAAATCTAATATTTTAGATAAGGATTTAAATAATTATAATATTATTGAATTTAATGAAGATGATTATAATTAAAAAAATTATATTTTAATTTATTAATTTTAAATTTTAATATATATAAATTTAAAAAAAAACTATAACTAAATAAATTTATTTTTCATACATAAAAATTATGGAAGAAGAAAATAATTATATAACAAATAATAATATTGATGATTCAGAAAAATTAAATTATGAAGAAATGAGAAATAAATTAATAATATTAGAAGCAAATAATCAAAAAATAAATGATCAATTATTTTCACTTCAAAATAAATTTTATGTCCAAACCAAAATTTTAAATGATAAAAATTCAGAATTATCTAAAGAAAAATCTCAAAAAGAAAAATTTCAAAGTGAAAATGAAAAAATAATAAAATCAAGTGAAGAATATCAAAAAAAAATTGATTTAATTACAAAGGAAAATACAAAATTAAAAAATGAAAATAAAAAAATAAAATCAGATATAAGTGATATGTCAAAAAAATTAAATGAATCAAATTTAAAAACAAATTACTTAATTGGGCAATTAGAAGAACAAAATTCAATTTTATCAAATGAAAATACTAAATTAAAAGAAAGTAATAATGATTTACAAAAACAAGTAAATAATATTTATAATGATATGAAAGAAAAAGAAATCAAATTAATTAATTCTTTTAAAAATGAGATTAAAGAAAATGAACATAATTTAAAAAGAGAAATTTTAAATTTAAAACATAAAAATGATAATTTAATAATTGAAAGTCAACAATTAAAAAAAGAAAAAGAAAAAATGTCATTAGATATACAAAATATGATTAGTAATGACTCACAAATTTATTTATCAACAAATGCAAATTCAAATCCAAATTTAATAAGAAATAATAATTCAAATAATATTATAATGAATTTAGAAATAAAATTAAAAGAAGCTAATGATAAAATAAATAATTATAAAGATAAAATTGAACAATTAGAAAATGTTAATTTGTTAAATGATAAAAAATTAAAAGAAATTAAATTAGATTTAAATCAAGTTGAAAATAATTTAAAAGAAAATAATGAGAAATTATTAATTAAAGAAAATGAAAATATGGATTTAAATTATAAGATAAATAAATTAAAAAGTGAAGCTGAAAAAGGAAAAAAAGTTGATAATTTAAATTTAGAAATAAAAGAAAAAAATCAAACAATATCATTTTTATTAAATCAAAATGAAAATTTAAAAATTGAAAATAAAAGAAAAGAAGAAGAATATGAAAAACAAATATTAAAATATAAAAATGAAAATACCAAATTATTAGAAAAATTAGATTATTCAGAGAATGAAAAAAAAAAAATTATAAACAATTATCAAGAAAAATTAAAGGATATGAAAAAAGAAAATGAAATATTAATAAATGATTTAAATAATAAAGAAAAAGAATGTCAAGAATTATTAGAAGAAAAAATGAAATTAAAAGGAGAATTAGAATCATTAGTAAAAATTAATGAAAATAAATTTAAAGAATTAGAAAATAATTTAATTAATTTAAATGATGAAAATGAAGATTTAAAAAAGAAATTATCAGAAATTACTGATTTAACATCAAACAAATTTAAAATACTAAATGATCAAATTTTAAAATCAAATGAAAAATTAAATTCTTTAATGAATGTATATAATTCACATATTCAATTTCTAAAAGAAAGATTTGATAATTTATTAAATGATTTAAATATTTTATTTAATTTACAAAAAAATAATCCAAAAGAATTAAATGAGAAATTTTCAGTTTTAATTAAATCAATTCAACAATCAATTGATTTACTTAATAAAGTAAGTGAAAGAGAAGCTTTAATTGAAAATTTTAAAAAAGAATTAAAGAATATGAAAAATAAAACAGAGAAATTTAAAGGAAAAATCAAGAGTTTGGAAGAAGAAAATAATGATTTAAATAATACTTTAAATGTTAAAAAATTACAAATGAAAGTCAAAAAATTAAATATCTCTCCTATAGAAAATTCATATTTAAAATTAGTTGAATTAATGAAAAATTATTCAAGTTTAACAGAATTAAATCATGAAAATAATAATTTAAAAAGTGAAAATAATAATCAAAAAGTTCAAATTAAATTATTAAATGATACAATAATGACATTAAAAGAAAAAATTAATCAAAATGAAAATACAAATAATGAATTAAATTCTGCTTTGGAAAATCAAAATAAAGAATTAAATGATTTAAATAAAAAGCATAAATTTGAAATAAAACATTTAATTGATGAAGTTAAAAGGATAAAAAATAATTTAAATAATAATAATGATAAAAAATATGAAAAAGAAGAATTAGAAAAAATAAATAAAAATTTAAAAGATGAATTAAATAGGAAAAATAATATTATAAATTCAATGAAATATCAAATTGATAAAAATTTAACAGAAAGTAACAGTAAACAAGAAAAGGAAAATAAAGAAAAGAATAATGAAGAGAAGATTAAGTTATTAAAAAATGAAATTAATAGAAAAGATAATATAATAAGAGATTTAAAAATTAATTATGAAAGTTATAAACAACAAAATAAAACATTAATAGAAGAAAATAAAAATTTAAATGAAAAAAATAATACTAAAAAAATTGATTTAGAAAGAAAAGATGAAGTTATAAAAGAATTAAAAAATAAAATAACACAATTAAATAAAAATTTAGATAAATATAATATAATAAATGAAACTCAAACATCAACAAATACTCAAAATATATTTTATCAAAAATTAAAAAATGAAAATGAAAAGAAAGAACAAATGATTAAGAATTTAAAATCACAAATTGAAAAATTAAATAATGAACTTTATAAAAATAAAAATAATAATATTACAATGAATAAACCAAATGATAATTTTGAACAAGAAAAGAAAATATATTTAATAACAAAAAATAAATTAGATAATATTACATCTATATTAAAAAGAATATTAAAGGATTTATTAAATACATATGAAATGAAAAAAAATAGATTAAATCTGAATAATTCAGGTAAAAAAGTTTTTAATGAAAATGAAATGAGCAATTCTTTTTTAAATGACAAAAATAATATATATAATGAACTAAATAATACAATAAACCAATTATTAGAATCAAATACTAAGAATTATGATTCAGAAAGAATAATTAATTTATATAAAAATTTAATGGATAAAATAATACAATCTGATTTTGAAAATAAAAATAATTTAAATAATTATGAAAATTTTAGTAGATCACAAAGTAATTATAATAATTTTATAAATAATATACATAATGATAAGAAAAATAATTTACATAATTTTATGTTTGAAACAAGAGATAATAGTCAAACTCCAAATAATAATTTAGAAAGTGGATTAGAAGATAATGAAAATATAAAACATTTGAACCATTCAAGAAGTAGAGATTTATATAATGAGGTATTGAATAATAATATTATAAATGATTTTCAAAGACAAAAAAAAGGATTTGAAAATATGAATAATATTAATTATTAATGTATTTTTTTATATTTAATATATTTTAATGATTAATATAAGTTAATTTTTATTTTTTTAGTTATCTGAATTATTATTATATCTAAAGTTAAAAATGAAGATCAATAGAACAACAGTAATTATGGATCTTTTAGGAGTATTATGTGGAATAGTAATTTTTTTAATATGTTTTCTAGAAATGAAAAATATTATTTTAATAAAAAATAAAATGCTTTCTGGAGTTTTCACTAGAAATTTTGAACCAGTGATAAATATAACATTAGGAAGAAGTAAATGTTATGAAAAAAATGAATTTTATCCTATTATTAATTATACTTTTTCAGGAGTAGATCAAGATTGTTTTTTAAGAGAGAAAGGAAAATTTAAAAATAAATCTAAATGTACAGAAAAAGAAATAAAAGAAAAAAAAGGAATAAATATAGATCCAATAGAATTCAAAAAAATTCAAATTTGGAGAGATAAAAATATGTGTAGTAAAATAACAAAAAATAAATCACAAAAAGTAGAAAATGATACTAAAAATGAACATCCTCTATTTTTAATTATTAAGAAAAATGATGAATGTAAAAAAAATTATAAAATGTGTGGTTATATTACAAATAAATCCAAAAAATTATGTATGTTGGAAAAAGGGGATAATAAAACAAATGAATGTCCAATCAATTATATTAAAATTACAAATAATATAACAAATTATACAAATACTCCAAAATATCATATATTAGATTTTATTGATGGATATAAAATGGTATTTTCAAATCAAGTAACAGAAGGAAATATAATTTTTGATTTTAAAATATCTGAAGGTGAATTTCCATGTTTAGAAATAGAAAGATTTGCAAATTTAACTAAAATTTTTCCAAAATTAAAAAATTATGATTATTATGGTTGTAATTCAACAGAAAAAGGAATTTCACATCCAAATGAAAAATATTTAGATGGATATGATGATAGATATATAAAAATTGATACAATATCAAAACAAATGTTATTTAGAGATAATGATTTAGATTTAAATTATAGAGAATTACCTAAATTAGATATTAATAATAGTATTATTGTATGGGAAAATGATATTGATAAAGCTAATTTTTCTTTATTTTATAGAGATTTTTATAATGATAAAGAAAATTGTCAAAATTATAGAATTTTTGATGATAATATTTTATTTTTAAATAAATATCAATATTTGAGATTAATTGGTTCTTTATGTAATATTTTAATTTTAGTTATTTTAATTTCTGTTCTTGGTTTAATGCAAGTTGTAATTGCAGTTTATCATACTTTGTTTTTTTCTTGTAAAATTGTTTTTTCTTATTCTATTTTTACATTCAATTTTATCGTAATTGAAAAATCATTAAAAATTTTACCTTCTATAATTAATTTTATAAATAATTCAACAATTTGTTATGATAAACAATCAATTGAAATTATTAGAAGATATAATATAATTGAGCTATCTAAAAATTTAGTAAAATTATATGAAGTTGAAAAATATTGTTGGATTGCTTATTGTATATTTAATTTTGTTCAAACTTTAAGATTAATTAATAAAATTTATATTAGAATAAAAAATAAATATAGGAGAAATATTGTTATTCAACAAATTGGGAAAAAAAATGCACAAAAAATATTTGAAATAGTTAGAAAACAGAAAATTAATGAAGGAATTATGGAATGGGAATATGATAAAAGAGGAAGAATTAAATTAAAAGAAGATAATAAAAAAGACAATCTTTTTAATGATGAAGTTTAGATTTTAAAGTATATATAAATTAAAAATATTTATTATTAGAATTTAAATTAAAATTAAAAAATAAATATAAAATTAATTATTTAAATAAAAAATAATTATTTAACTTTTTTAAATCTCAATAATATTTATTATAGAAAGAAAAAAAGTTAAAGAATAATAAAATTGAAAAAGAGCTAATATTTTATTATATAATTTAATAAATATATTAATTTTTGTAACATATCAATTTTCATATTTAAAAGAGGCATAGAAAAATAATAAAAAATGAATTTCAATCTATTTGATGAAAAAGACTTTTCTCAACAAAATTATTCTTGTGATGATTCTTTTAATGAGATTTTTATCAAAAAAGAAATTCCATGTGATGTTCTACTTTTGGATTTCTTTGGAGATCAAAATACTGATTATATAACTAGATATAGAAATGGGGAAAAAGAAATTGAAGAAAATATTTCAATAGAAAATAACCAAAGTAATGAATTTAATTTTGTAAGTTTTGATAATAATTATGAAAATAAAAAACGTGAGGAAAAGATAACTGAACCAACAGACAATAAAAAAGAATGTGATGAAAAGAAAATTAAGAATCATTTAGGAAGAAAAAAAAAAAATTACATTATGAATAAAGAAGAAAAAAATCTTCATACTAAAAATTCAAAAGATAATATAATAAGAAAAATAAAAATCCATATCTTATTATTTATAACTAATTTAATAAATGATTGCATAAAATATGAATGTAAGAGACAAACTTATATCATAAGAGGAGTATGTAAAGAAATATCTTCAGATATTACAATTAATAATAATATTGAATTATTCAAACAAACAATGGAAGTAATTTTAAGTAATCCAATTAATCAAAAATACAAAAATGTAAATCCAGATGAGAATGAAAAACAAATTAATAGATTAAGAGAAAAAAGAGATAAATGTCCAAAAACAAATGAATTATTAGATAAAACTTTTGAAGAAGTTTACCAATTATTTATTAATGGTGATAAAAATCTATTAAAAGAACAATATGGATTAAATGAAGCTGAAACATTAAATGATTATTTATTTAAAATTTCTAATAAAGAAAATGAAGTATATATTAAAGAATTAAGGGAAAATGCTCAACATTATAAAGAATTTTTCAATATTAATAATGCCAGAAAACCAAGAAAAAACAAAAAAAAATAAAATAAAAATATAGTTAATAAAAAAAAAAAAAATTGACAGAAATAGATAAAAATAAAAAAATATCTTCTTAACTATTTAATTGTAAATATATAAGAGTTTATAAATTTTTTTTTTATATTTAATTATTTTCATTATTTTCTATCTTTATGTTTTCAAATATACAAACTGGTTTGAAGATAATTTTTCCCTTTCCTGCATTATATATTTTTAATTTTGATTTTTGGATAAAATTTTCTTTTAAATTATATTTAAATCCATTAATCATTGCTTCTTTTTTTTTTCTTTCAAATATTTCAGATTCAACTTGATCATCAATAAATTTTGATAATTTTCTTACATAATCATTTGGATTTTCTTTTTTCATTTCATTTATATTTTTAATAAATTTTAAAAAATTTGGTGATGATATTTTTATATTATTATCATCTTTATTTTTAATCATATTTTTATTTTCATTTTCTTTTTCTTTTTCATTTTCATTTATATTTTCATTCAAATCAAAATAATTAAAATTACTAATTAGTTTTTGTTTTAATATTTTCTTTTTGTTTATCTTTTTTTCAGCATAAATTTCTTCTCTTGAATTTGAATGATATTCATTAGAAAAATTAAATAAACTAGAATAAGAACTATGACTTCCTTTATTTAATGAATCGATACTTTTTAATAATTGTAAATCAAAATTACCTCTATTAAATTTATACTTATTATTAAAGTTGTTCACTATTTTAGTTCTTGAAATATTAATACTATTATCATCTTTTTTTAAAAATCTTAATTCAAATTCAATTTCACTTTTTGAAATTCCTAAACTTTTTTTTATATTTATTATTGGGATATATATTGGATTTGAAAAAGAATGATTTAAAATTGTTTCATTTTCTTTTTTATTTTTATATTTATCATTTTTTTTTAAAATACCCTTTTTTTTATAAAATTGTGTTAATTTATCTGATACATTATTATTATTTATTGATGTTTCATTATATATTTTATTTTTTTTGTGTCTTTTAGAATTTGATTTTATATTTATTTCAGTTGATTGACTTTCTTCTCTGATTGAATGAATTTTTTCTTTATCTTTTTCTTCTTTATTAGAATTTTGTATTTCTATTTGTTTCTTATTATTTAATTCATCAGGAAATTTTATATTTTTTTCTTTTGGAGGTTGATTTATTGTTTTTTCTTCTCCTTTATTTTTTTTGAAAGAATTTAAATTAGTATTTTTTGAAATTGATGATGAATTTTTATTATTATTTTTTATTAGATTAGAATGTTTTATTGATGTATTTTGTGAATTTTCTTTTTCTTTTTTTTCTTTTTTTTTAAATAAATCATTTAAAAAATTATTTTCATCTTTTGAATGATAATCTATTTTTACATTATTATTATCTTCTTTTTTATTTATTTTTTTTTCATCTATATTTTCTTTTCTTTCATTTTCATTTTTAATTTCTAAATCATCAATAGTTTTTTTAACATTTATTTCATTTATTTTTTGTTTTTGTTTTTTATCATTTATTGTATTTAAATTTAAATCTTCATCATCTTCTTTAATATTTATTTTATTTTTATTTAAATTTTTTTTAATATTTGAATTGATATTTTCTTGTTTTATTTTATTTTCATATAAATTAATATTTTTTCCCTTTATTATATTTTCATTTTGTTCATTTTGACTTTTAGTTTGATTTATTGATTTATTAATTGTACTTTCTTCTAATTTACTTATATCTTTTTGATTTAATTTTTTAGTAGAATTATCTATTTCTATTATTTTTTTATCAATTTTATTAACAATATTACGACCTATAATTTTACTTTGTTCCTGAACAAAATGAAAATCATTTTTCATATCATTCATATAACTATTCTGAGTTTGAGAAATTTGATTTTTTTTTGCAGTAATTTGTAATTCAGTACTTTTAATAGAAGACATTGAAGGTTGATTTCTTTCATCTTTTGAACTTAATGTGTCATTATTTAATATTTTTTGTAAAAACTCATATCTATTATTTAATTTTTTATCTTCAATATCTTCATCATTAATTCCTTTCATTTTATTTTCTAAATTATTTTCATTTTTATTTGGAATTGTATTCATTGATTCTTCTTTCATTTTTCTATTTTTTTTAGGGTTTATTTTTGGTAATTGTAAAGGAGTATCACAAATAAATTTTATTAATTGATTTGTTTCTATTGAATTAATTGATTTTAAATTATCTTTTAAATTCATAAAATGAAAAAATAAATGTGGATTTTCAAATGATGAAAGATTATTTTTAGTGTTTTTTTTAATTGGAGATATTTTTTTATTATTAAAATTTGTGGATAAAAAATTTTTATTATCTTTATATTTTATATTAGATAAATTTGAAGTTATAAATCCTTTTTTTATTTTTCTTCCTTGTATATTATTATTATTAATTTTATTATTATCATAATTATATTTATCTGAATTTTCAATAAAATAAATTGAAGTATGATTTTTTTTTTCTAATTCTTTTTTTTTGTTATTATTATTATTATTTATATCATGATTTAAATCCATATAATCTTGAATTATTTTTAAATTATTTCTTGCATTTTCAATCTGGAGTTTTAATTCATCATAAATAATTTCTCTAGTTATAACTTTATTTTTTTTATCTCTAATTTCAATACAATGTGAAATAACATTATTTAATATTTCATTTAAAACTAATTCTTTAATTGTGATTTTGCAAGGTTGATTAGAAAACTGTTCTTTCATAAAATTTTCTATTGAATTATTTTTATACGTATCATCATCAAAAAATTTTTGAACATAATTTACCATTTTAATTCCAAAAACATCAGTTGGCATTGAATAAGTTTTTAAAGATTCAATTAATTCATGTGGTCTAATTTTCATATATTGAATATGATGATTTTTATTTTCAAATTCTTTTCCGTTATATTGTAAATAAAGATAATTTAAATTATTTTCTTTATATGAATTATTTTTTATTTTTTCTATATTATTATTCAAGTTTTGGTTTGTTTTTTTTAAGTATGAATGTTTTTTATTTAAAAAAAAAGAGCTTTTAATTTTTGGTAAATAAGGGATAAAGTTTATTTTAAAAATATTATTTTCTTCATTTGTTTCATTTGTAAAAATATCATCAGTACTTTTTACTTTCTTGATTTTTTTTTGTGAAGTTAAATCATCAAAATATGAATATTCTTTTTTTTGCTTTTGATAATTAGAATTATCAAAAATTGAATCTGATGGTTTAATAGATTTTAACATTATTAATTACATAGAATAAAAAATTAAATTAATTAATTAATATTTTTTTAATAATTTTTGTTATTAATAATTAAATTAAATTTCAAAACTTTTTTTTTGAGGTTCAAAAATTAAAAAAATTTAATATAAAGTAAAACATATAATATTTTTATTTATTTTAAATATTTAAATAGAATATATAAAAATACTTTTTTAATAATTTTATTATATTATTAAATTAATAAAAGGAAATATAATATTTCACAACCTAATTATCTTAATATATTTTTTTAAAACTTTATATTTTAATAGGTTTTAAAAAAATATTTAATAAAAAGATTATAATATTAATATATTATAAATGAGAATGGTCTTACCTAACAAAGAATTGATGAATTTATAAATAAAGTGTTTATCGATTTTTTTAAAATAAATATGAGAAAAGAATTACTAAAGGAAAATAATTAAATATTATTTTTTTAAAATTAATTTTTTAATTTTATATAATTAGTTTATTAAAATAAATTTTATATTAAATTCAAATTAATGACAGATATAGGAATTATAAGTGACTTAATTAAAAATGTGGAAACATTAGAGTCTTCAATTTCAAAACTTAAAAATGATATTATTAAAAAGGAAAAAGAATTAAAAGAAACAGTACCATTAACAATGGATTCTTTTGGAAAAAATATTAATGAACCTCAAGAAAAAAAAGAAAATGAAGAAGAAGATTTAGAATTAAAATCAACATACACAAATTTAAAAAATAATGAATTACAAATAAAAGAAAATATTAAAGAATATACAATTGAATATATTTCAACGAATAGACAAATAAATACTTTATATATAAGTGGAGATTTTACAAATTGGGAATTCAAAGAAATGATTAAAAATAAAGATATTTTTTCATATACTACTATTTTATTAAATAATTTTAAATATTATTATTCTTTACATGCAAATGATGATGAAATTATTATTGATTTTGAAAAACCTTATGAAAATAATGTAAAAAATGGACAATTACAAAATTATATTGATTTATGTAAAACAAATAAAGTATATTTTGATTATAAAAATCATGAAAATATTTTAAATATTGCAAAGAGGAATTTTTATCTTTTAAAAATGGAAAATTATGATGAGATTTCATTTTTAAATTCATTAGCCAAAAATTCTGAATTATATACTAAAAATCAAGATAAAGCAAATAATGAAAAAGAAATATTAACTCATTCTTTAGAAAAATATTTTGAGGAAAAAGAAAAAGAATTACAAATATTTTCAATAGAAGAAATGCATAAAATAATGTCATATTTCTATGATAGAATATTAATGAAAAAAAATAAAGATAATAGTGAAACATATTATCAAATAGTAAGAGATGCTCAAAATCAATTTCAATGTATTCAATTATATGATTCAAATCATATAAAAATAAATACTGAATATTATATAAATAAAGGTTTTTATTTTAATTTTTCAATGAGTTTAGTATCTCCTTCAAGAGAAGCAAAAAAAGGAGAAAAACTTTATACTTTATTATCAAAAGAGGAAAGTAATAAAATTTTAGAAGAATATTCAAAAGATAATACAAATATATTGAAAGTATTTTATAAACCAAATAAAGAAAGAGTAGGTTATCCAATTTTTATTATATATCCTACTAGAATTGAACCTTCAAATATTAATATTAAAGATTATTCTTATGAAAGTGCTGATAATCGTCTTATTCAAGTTAAAAATATTAAAGATAATACTTTGATTTTATTTAATCCAATTGAAGAAGTTAAACAAAAGAAAAATAAACCTATTCAATTTAAATTTTATTATCAAATCAATAATAGACAAGTTTTCTTTATTCATTCTCATATTTTAGATGATAAATTAAAAAATAAAGAATTATTAATTAAAATTATTGATTATAGAACAGATTATAAGAAAATAAAATTAGAAGAAGATTATATAAAAAATGATAATTTACTTCTCTTAATTCGTTCATTTACACCTTTCAAATTATATTATAAAGGAAAAAAAGTTCAAATGGAAAGTGAAAATATAGTATTAAATAAAATGTATAAAATAGCTTCTCCAAATCAAGATTTTGGATTTAATAATATGATTGTAAGAATAGAAAATATTCCAAGATATATTTTAAACACAGATAATTCAAAAGTAAAATCTCAAAATGAAATATATGAACAATGTAATATTAATTGTTATGAAAAACCAAATTCTGGTGTAGTAGATGTTATTGTATTATTTGATGAAAGAAAAAGTATTGTTAATGAAATAATGAAATTTGCATTAAATCCTTGTTTTTTAAAAGCTATTGATTCAAAAGAAGAATTGAAATTAGAACAAAGATATAAAGAAAAAGATAAAACTATTCCATTGATTAATAATAAAAGTTATGAATTACAAAAATTAGATATTATTTCAAAACAAATTGAAAAATATAAAATTTATAAAAGTGATGAAAATGCTGTTAAGAATTTAAGTAAAGAAAATAAAGATAATATTCTTTTTACACTTGAAGATTATCAAAATTCACTTTCTTCAATTGGAATTTATATTGAAACTAATGAATTATGGGAATTAATTGATACAATTTCTTCTCTTAGAAATGAAATAAATGATATTTTAGCAGCTTTAAAAAAATAAAAACTATATAATCTAAAAAAATAAAATAAATTAAATAGAAATAATTTACATTAATTAAATAAATTTTATTATATAAACTATTTCTAATTAAATTGATTTGGAAATTTTTTATGTCAATTCCAGATGATAGGAAAAAAGTAAATGAAATTTGTTTATTAATTTTAAAAGAATTGTTAATTGAAAAATGAGTATTATTTGATGAAAATATTAATATATTATAAAAATAATTAAATAAGTTAATTTCAGAAATATTATTTGCTGATTTAATACATAATTCTAAGTCACTTAATTCATTATTTGTTTCATAAATATTTTTATCTTTAATAATAGATTGTATTTTTTCTATTATTTTAATTGTATTTTCATTATTATTTTTAAGACTATTTATACTTTTTGGAAAAAATGGATTTTTTTTATCATTCATATTACAAATTTTAATTGAATTGTTAGTGATATAATAATATGATATAATATTATTATCATATGTAGCAATAATATATTCAAAATTATTTTCATTATTATCATTTAAAATATTAATTAATGATTCAATAATATAAGAAATAAATCCATATTTCACAGAATTATTAGATATATCTAAATATATTATAATTATTTCTTTAATATTATATTTAATATTTTCTTCATCTACTATATAATCAATTGTTGAAGGAAGAATATTATCTTGATCTTTATCATCAATTTTTAAATTAGGTAGTAAAAATATATTATTTGTATTTATAAACTTTTCATAATTTATATTTAATATATTATTATTATTAATGGTATAGAAATTATTTTTCATTAAACATATTTTACATACATATGTATAAGTTTTATAATACAAATCATCTTTAACTTTATAAATTTCAAATAATTTAGGATAATAATATGCTTCACAAACTTGACATTTGAAGCATTTTTTATTATACCTATTATCAATATTTAATTTATAATATAATATTTTTTCATCTTTAAATTCACTTTTTTCATTACCAAAAGGTTCAATATTAAATCCAAAATATTTAATTGTTTCACTATAAAATTTCATATTATAAGGTAAATAAAACATTGATGGTCTAATTAATCGAATTGAAGAAGAACCTTTTTCATAATTAATATAATTTGAATTTGGAGATGGAATATATTGATAATCATTTCCAGAATAATAAATATTATTTTGATAAATATTATAATAAAAAATATCATCAAATGAAGGTCTAGGTAAATTTTTAGGATTTAATTTATATTGAATTGACCTTTTATGAATTTGAATAGGTTTATTTTTACTATTTATTTTATTTATTTTTTTCTTTGATGATGAAGAAGAAGAATTTAATATATCTGAATTTGTATTTTCATCATCAATATTAAAATTAGAAATATTATTTTCATTATTATATGATTCATTATCTTTTTCTGAATCAGAATCATCCCAAAATAAATCATCATGCATTTACTAAAATATAATTTATAATATAGAAAATAATACAAAAAAAAATATTTATTATATATTATAATAAATTCTAAAATTCTATTAATAAATAATAATCAAATAAAAATATTAATTTTTTAGAGTATTAGATAAATCAGCAAAAGTTGCTTCATTACACTTTCTATTAAAAGTTTCTTGAGAAATACCATTTAATTGTGTATAAGAAATATTTTTAATAAATTCTCCAATAACATTAACTTGAGAAACTAAATGATCTCTTGGTCCATTTTTCATTTCTTTATTCATAAACATATTCATATATTTAAAATTAGAAGAAAATTTATAAGGTTGTGCTTTAATTACAGCATATTGAAAAATTGGAAGTGAATCATCAACACCAACAACATCACTTCCATTATTAAATTGAATAATATTTTTTATTTTATAAGATATTTCAATTAAACAATCTATTTTTCCTAAAGGTGATTTTTCACTATCTAATTTAAGTAAAAGTTCTTTTGTTTCTGGGAGAAAATTATCAAATATATAATTATTATTTCCTATTAAATCATTTGGTTCAATCCAAGATAAACGAACTGAATTATGATATATTTTTATATCATCTGGATCTGGTTCATTTGGAAATATTTTATCATGTATTTTTGTCATTATATAACTTGTTATTTTATAATATATTTGTTCTTTATCTTTTACTTGATTAAAAATTTTACTTTTATTTATTGCTTCTTTTACTAATTTAAAATAAAATTCTAATTTATCTGGTAAATTTAATTCATTTTCTAATTCAAATAAATCTAATCCTTGTTTTTCTTGTAAATAAATTAAAGGAGGAAATCTATTTGAAAAATCATATATATTTTGAAATACAATACCTTTTTTTTTATTATTTTTTCCTTCATCAAATAAGAAATCATCTAAAAGTTGTAATTTTTCATATTCTCCAATACGAGTTTTTTCAATTGTAAAAGTTTTTTGTGATAAACTCATCATAACTTGAACTTGTAAAGGATGATTTTCTACAAATTCTTTAATTAAATTATTAATTTCTAATTCATCGATAGCTTTTAAATTTAATGATATGTTCTGTAAAGATCTTTCAGTATATTTTAATCTTTCAAAAATTCTACTTAATTCTTCAAAATCAAGAGTCTTAATTGAATCATTTAAATCATTTGTTAATTTTACATATATTTTTTCATAATCATTTATTTTATATTCATCAGGAACTGTTTTTAATAATTTTAAAAGAGAATTAACATACCATTCTGATGGAATTGAATTATCAATTACAAAACTTCCTGTTTTTAAAAATTTAGATAATTCATTTAGAATATTTATTGTATTTGTTGTTGTTCCTTCTGTAAAATCAGATATATTTAATATTCTATAATTATATAATATTTTACATATAAAATTTTGTATTTTTATTAATTTATTTTTTATAAAATCTTCATCTGTTTTTATATCTTTTATTTCTGGAATTGTTAAATTTGGTTGTGAACTTTTATGAGTTATATTCATTAAATCTGAGAAATGATCATTATATTTAATATCTATTTTTAAAAAATAATTTTTTTGCTTCATTTTCTTTTCTGAATTAAGATGATTTGTTAAAGTTTCAAAATGAGTTTTAATTTCTAATTTTGAAATTGTCATACCAAAAATTCTTCTATCATTAATTTTTTGTTTAGCAATTTCTTCATTTAATCCAACAACAGTAGGTTTCTCATTAAAAAATTCTTTATTATTTAAAACAATATTAAATAAAACATTAAAATCATCTATAGAAAAACAAATAGATTTATGTAAAACAAATTCAGATTTATTTTCTTCAAAATAATCATAATAATAATTATCATTATCAGGATCATTAATAATTTTTTCAATATAAGGAGGTAAAATTACATTAGTAATTTTATCAAAAAATTCAAAAGCACTTGGCATAATATCAAGAATAAAAAACCAATTAAAAGGAGTATAACTTGGTTCACTTTGTCCTCTGAATAATTGACCAGATATTAATTTTTGAATTATATTACAAATTTCATCTATATTTTTTCTAGTTTTCATTGTAATAATAAATGAACTAATTAATGCATTATAATCTGGTTTTTTAAAAATTGAAGAAAATAATATAACAAAGAAAAATTGACCAATAAAAGCATTTAATTCAACTTTATTAATATTATTAAATTTTTGTTGAATTAAAATTGAAATTATTTTACAAATACATTTAACTGAAAATGGAACTAAATGCATATTTTGATTTAAAATAATAAATAATTCTTGAATAATTTCTGTACAACTTACAAAAGATTTTTGATAAAAATATAAAACTTTTGATGGTTCTTGTGATAAATAAACTTGAGATAAAAAGTTTGAATTTGCATAAAGTAAATCATCATTTCCAAATTCAGTTATTTGTTTTAATACATAATCTTTCATATCTGAATTTTTTTGATTTTGCATAATTGTTATTAATTCTCTTTTTGTTAAATCTGGTATATATTTTGATAAAAAATGACTTTCTTCTTTTTCTCTATCTGCATTTTGTTTATATGTACTTAAATCAATTGTATTATCAAAAGACATATTTAAATTAGAATTTTTTTTTAAATCTGTTGAATTTTTTTTTTTTTTATTTTTTTCCATTTCTTTCTTTAATTTTGCAACTAATTCTCCGATTTGAGAAACATCAAAATTCCAATTTGAATTATCATTATTTTTATTTTCCATTTTATCAATTACTCCTTTAAATATCATATTAAAATATGATTTAACATCATTTTTCATTATTAAACCTTTTAAAATATTACCAATCACAGTATTTTTTAAAAAAAATTGTGGTTGATTTGATACTTTTAAATTATTTATTTCATATCTTAATCCTCTTTCTAATAAAGCAAGTAATTCATCTTCAATGTAACTTGGTGATAAAATATTTTCATAAAAGTTATTTATAATTAAAGAAGATAAACAATTTTCAGCATCTTCAACTTTTGCTTTTTGAATTATTTTAAACATTAATTCTTGATCATTTCTTAATGAAAATAAAAAATTTGTTAAGTATACATAACATTGACTTAAATTATTTGTTGGTGAATCATTAAATTTATATTTTATATATTGTTCTTCTTTTTTCTTTTTTTGTTTATCATTTTCTTCTAATTTTAAATTTTCATATTTTTCAAAAACTTTTAATTTATCTTCATATAATTTGAAACATTCTTGTTCAATTTTAGTTGTTGCTTCATATTTTGTTTTTGAAACTATAAAATAAATTATATAAATATATATTTTTACATAATTCTTTCATTGCTGATTCCTTTTTTATTAATGATTGTAATATTTTTAATTTTTCAAATCTATTAAAATCTTGATTTATATTTATATTTTGTTTTTCAAGATTTTCTTTTTCAATTTCATTATTACTTTCTGTTGATGAAATGTTTTCATTTTGAATCTCATTTTTAATATCATTATTTTGATTTAGGATTTTTTGCTCCTTTTGTTTAATATCATTCATTTTAATCAAATAATTAATTTATAATTAATTAATAAATAATAATTATTCAATCAAATAAAAATATTTTTAAAAATAAATATAAATCAAAACTGAAAAAATATTTTTTTAATTTTATATTTAAATATACAATTAATCAAAAAAACCCTTTTAAAGTAAGGATTCTCTCAAAGGAAGTAAATTATTATTTTCAATATAAAACTTATCCATTTGTAAATTAACATATAAACATCCTATTTGAAAAAATAATGAAAAAAGATTTAAATATTTATATAAATTATTAAGCATATAAATATTTCCGATAAAAGCGTTAACATGGAAATAAAAACAATAAATTAAAAAAATACTCATTCCCAAAATATCAATAATAACAAAAATATTTAAAATTTTAGTATAATTAACAGAATCTTCTTGATTTAATTTAATAAAATTATTCAAATGATTTATTCCAAAAATCCCAATGAAAACATTATATAAATCAAAAAACAAAAAAATACAAAAAATATAATTAAAAGAAGAAAGATTATAAAAATACCCTTTATAACAAATTAAAAATAAAGAAATTAATCCTAAAGAAATATAAAAAAAAATCCATAATTGAATAACAAAATCATAATTTTCTCCAATACAACCAAAAAATTTAGGTGGTAAATTAATACTAGAATTAGTAAATTTATCATTAGAAATAATAGGAGGTGAAATTTTATGAATAATATTACTTCTTTCTCCTTCATCTTCTGATTGAGCTTCACTTTCTTTTGAAGGATAAATTAATCCTAATTGTTCTTTTCTTATTTTTTGTTTTAATTGATTTTTTGCATAATTTGGAAATTTCATTGAACCAGGACGAAATCTTACATTTCTTACATTATTTGTTCTTTCATTTTCTATTTTATCTGTGTTTATTTCATTTTCTATTTTATTTTCTTCTGTATCATTTTGACTTTCTTCTCTATAATTTTTTCTTTTATCAATTTGTTTCTTTATTGTTGAATTATTTATTGAATCTAATAATTCTGAATAACTCTTTGTTAAAGCATTATATTCTGGGATTCTTAAAGAAAATAAAATATTTTCTTCTATTGAATTTTGGGATAAAGAAAATATTTTATTTATTGATGATGAATTTATTGGAATTTCATATTGTGGAAATTCTATATATAATATGTCATGGTTTGAAAATATTCTCTTTATTGTTTGAATTGATGAGTCATCAAATATAATTTTTGATTCATGTTTATCTTCTAAATAATCTTTATACATTTTTTAAATAATTTTATTGAAAGAAAATTTTTATAATTATATTATAATTACTTAATTTGATTAAATATTACTTTTATATATTGTGAATTTAATAATGATTATTTTAAAAGAATGATATTTCAAATCATTTTGATTATTAATTTTTAATGAAATAAAATAAAACAATTTTTATATTATTATTCAAATAATATTTATAAATTTTTAATCTCTTATTTAAATTAATAATATCTTATTTCAATTAAAATTTATTTTAAACAAATTAAATTGAAACAATAAAATATTTAAAATGTCTGATATTACAAAAAATATAAAAGAAATGTATAGAGGACATATAAAAAAATCATTATTATCAGTAACATGGGAAAAAGAAGGACAAGCTGTAAAAATAAATATTAAAAATTAATTAAATAGATTTTATTTGACAACAAAAAAACATCATTAACAATAGAAGAAAAGCAAATATTAAAAATATTAATTTCAATGGGTATTCCTAAATTATATAGAAAAAAATTATGGATGTTATGTAGTGGAGCAAAAAATGATAAAATTGAGAATCCCCAATATTATAAAAAATTAGTTGAATTATCTAAAGATGTCAAATCATTATATTTAAAACAAATTGAAAAAGATTTAAAAAGAACTTTTTCAAATAATAATATTAATGAAGAAAAATTAAATCAATTAAGACAAGTTTTAATATGTTATTCTATTAGAGATTCTAGTATTGGTTATTGTCAAGGTTTAAATTTTATTGTTTCTAATTTATTAGAAGTTTTAGAGGATGAAGTAAATAATTTATTTTTATTATTATTTTATTTTTAGGAAGATACTTTTTGGGTTTATACTAATATAATTGAAGAATTACTTCCTTTAAATTTTTATTCTGAATTATGTGGTGTTACAACTGAACAATTTATTATTTTAAATTTTTTAGAAAAATATTTTCCTATTTTAAAACCAATTTTAGATAATGAAATATTTAAAAATTTCATAAATAATTTTATAAATCAAAGTTTAATAAGTATATTTGTAGAAAATTTAAATAATGAAACAACTAATTTTATATGGGATTGTTTTTTTTTAGAAGGAAATATTATTATAATTAAAGTATTTATTGCTTTATTTGGTGAAATAAAAAATGATTTATTAAAAACTTCACCAGATGATTTTGAAGAGATAAAAAATATATTCAGTAAAAAAATAAAAGAAATTAAACCAAGTTCATATTATTTAATAACTTGTTTACATATTAGAAAATTTGAATTTAATAATGAATATTTAGAACAAATTAGAGATTCTATTTCAAATTATTTTAGTCATTCAACTGAAAATGATCATACTGATAGAATTCAAGTTAAAATAAAAAATAGATTTAATGTTGGTTTTAATGAACAAATTAAAAGATTTAAAGAATGTAATAAAGATTGGCCTTATTGTTATAATGATTCTTATTTTGAAAATGTTATTGAAGTTATTAAATTTTTAGTCCTTTCTCCTAAAAATAATCCTGAAATTATTGATGATTATTTTTTTAATGTTAATAAAAAAAATATTAAAACTGATTTATTAGTAAATGATGATAAATTAAATTTAAAATTAGAAAGAAGACCACATTTTTGTTCTGATATTATTGAAGAAATAAAAAAAGAAAGAGAAAATGAAATAGAAGATGAATTAAAAGAAGATGATAAAGAAGAACAAAATGGATTTTTTAGTTTATTGAAAAAAAATACTATTAATAAGGCTAAACAAATTTTAGGAAAATTTAAACCTTCTCCTTTATTTAATGATAGTTAAATTAATTAATTTCATTTTTAAAATAATATATATCAATAATAGAATTTAAAAATTAATAAATTATTTATTCTTATATCTAAATACTTTATCTCAAATAAAATTATTTCCATAATTTAATATTAAATTGAAAAGTAGTTGTTGCAATAATTCCATTATTTAAAATATTCATTAAAATATAATGATTATTATTTAACTTATGTTTTACTTCTTTTTTTATAATATTAATATTTTCTATTTTTCCTTTTCCTTTTTTATTTTTATTATCTTCATTAATTTCATTTTTTTTTACAATTTCCCATTTTTGAATTGTATCATAATTCCCTTTAAACACTCCATTTGTAAAAAGATAATTTCCTTGTTTTATTATATTTAAAACACCTCCAACAACTTTAATTTTTTGAATTATTTCATGTTTTTGAACATCAATTAAATGAAGACCTGAAAAAACACCAATAGCCAAAATATCATTATTTAACATTAATAAAGAATTTTGAAAACCTTCAAAATAAATATTTTCTAAAACTAAAACTTTATTATAAAATATTAAACTCCAAAATTGTAAAGTTTGTTCTTTATAAGGAGAAATTATAATTTCTTTTGTTTTTTTTATAAATACAATTGCTTCAATTGTAGAAGAAAAATTTGCAATTGTCATTATACATTGAAATAAACCACCATAATTTTCATTATATTTATAAATTTTTACAGTTTGATCATCAGAACAAGATGCAATTTCAAAATTATCTAATTCAATAACTCTATTAACACTTAAATAATGATTATCTAAAATAGAAATTATATTATAAGTTGTTAAAGAAGTTAATTTAATTATTGTTATTGTTTTATCAGCACAAGAAGATATTAAATAATTATTATATGATAATTGAATTATATTATTTACAGCATATTCAAATTCTTTTATTTCACATTGAGAATTAAAAGTTTCTTTATCATAAATTATTATTGAAGCATCATCTGATGATGATGCTAAACGTCCATCATTTAAAACTAATAAACACATTATAAATGATGTATGATAATTTAAAGTTTTAAATGTTGTTATATTCTTTAAATTTAATTTATCCATTTGATATTATATTTTAAATGAAAGAAAAATTTGATTTTTATAATTTTTTCATTTATAAAATATTATATTATTATATTTTATTAAAAGACTATAATTATTGATTTTTTTAAAAATTAAAATAAATGCTTTTTATGCTTGAGTTTTAGATCTAAAAAATACACTACTTTCATTTTTCATTTTTGTAACTTCAGATTGTAATTCTTTAACAGTTTTATTTAATTTTACAATATTATCATTTTTTTCTTTAATTAAAGATTTTAATTCATTATTTTCTTTATGTAATAATTCAATTTCTTTCATTATTTCATTTCTAAATTCTGATATAGCAATAAAAGCACATCTACAATTAGGATCAGGATTAATTGAAACATAAATTCTAGTTCCTTTAGTATTTGGAACAGGATATTTTTTTTCAATTGAACTTGATTCTTTACTATAAATTTTTTGTCTACAAGGACAATAACCATAATTTATATGAATATATTCTTTTAATTCCTTTTCAGTTAATTTTTTTTCTAAATTAAATGACTCTAATCTATTTATGTTTCTTTCATTTGGATATTCTCTTCCTTCCCATTGACATATTTGAACTATTACTTGATTACCCATAAAAAATGATTATTAAAAATATATTTTTTAATTATTTTATATTTTTAATTTTTACTATTTAAATATATTTATTAAAAATATTATTTATCTGATTTTCTAATATACTTGGTAAAGTAGATGTTATATTAATTATTGAATATTCTGTTGAATCACTACTATTAATTTTATTTGTTGTATTATTTTCTATTAAAAATGTATTATTATTTTCTTCTTTAGAATTTATTCTATTTCTTTTATCCAAAAAGTAATTATTAGATGCTTCAATATATAATTCATTATTTATAACATCTAATAAATTTAAATTTCTTTTTTTACCTTTTATATTTTTTTGATTACTTAACAAATTAATTGAATTTATATCTCCATTTGAAAATGATGGATATATTTTACTTATTTCAATATTTCCTTCTTTAATTTTTTTATAATATGTTTTAACAAATTGATTAGCAATTCTATTATCAGAGAAAAATAATTTTTTTATTTTTTCATATAAATCTAAAACATCATTTTCAGTTTTTAAATTCATATTAATTAATCCTTTTTTAGCATTTTCTAATAATTTTGTCTTTATTTCTAAAGTTGAAGATTTATAATATGCAGTTTCATCATATTTAATAAGATCAACTATAAAATTTAAAGTATCTTCATCTTTTGAATTTATTAAATTATAAGTTACTTGTCTACATCCATTTATTTTTTTTTCCCTATCAATAAAGAAATTGTGAACTTTTAAATTTTGAAAAAATTTACAACAATGAAGACAAAGTTTTCTTTTTTTTACTTTAGTTTTTCTTATTTCTTTTATAAAATCTTCAAAAGGTAATTTAGATTCAATAAAAGTATTTTTAATTTTATTTTCATTTTTAGAAAAATAAGTATAATAATTTTTAACTAAAAGAAACTCATTTTCAATTTTTTTTAAATATTTTTTTTCATACAAATTTACCATTATTAATTGATAATCTTTAGTTAATGAATTTTTAAATTCATTATATTCATCATTAAGTACTTGTTTTATTTTTTCAAAAATAATATTTTTATCATTTATTTTTAATAGATTTGCATAACTTAAAATTGCCATCATATCTCCAAATGTAAATTCATTATAATTTTTATAATGTATTTTTTTGTGTTTAATATGGCAAATTTGATTACAAATTTCGCATAAATTTTGAGATTCCATATTATATAATTTTATTTGTTATATTTTTTATATTAAATCCAAATATTAAAAAATTATAATAAAATAATATAAAAAAATTTTAGAATATATTTATAATACAAAAGAGTTTTTTTTATTATTGATTCTTTTTATAAATAAATAACAAGAAAATAGAAAAATAAAAAAAAACTAACTATGTATATAATTTTTTTTTTTTGAAATTATTTTAATTAAATGTCAGAAAATTCAAAAAATATATTAGAATATGATTCAATACCAACATATATATCATTAACTAAATTTAAAAAATTTTTAAAATGTTTGCTTCAAACTATAATGGATGATAATTTTGGAATTACAAAAGATATTTTTTATAAGTTATTTCCTTTTTTGCCATATTTTGCAAAAAAAAAATTGTTTCTTTTTTTTCTTCATTCACAAAATAAAAATAATAATCAAATTTCATCTAATTATTTAATTAATATTTTATCAAAAATCTTGTATGGAGATATAAATTATAAATTAGAATTTATATCAAATTTTTTTTTGTTTAATAATGATAATTTAATTACTTTCGAAGATATAAGACTTTATTTTTATCATTTTTATATTTTTTCATTTAAAGAAAACATTCTTAGTCTTGATATTATATTAAATAATTTTTTTTTAGAATCAAAATCAATGGATATAAATACATTTAAAGAAATAATTACATATCATAATTCTGATATTTTTTTTTTATTTTATTTTCTTATTAATAAATGTCTTTTTAATAAATATGATATAATTTTGATAAATAATAAACTATTATTTGATAATGATTTAAAAGAAATTGAAAATAAGGAAAATTTATATGATTATCATAATATATTAAGTCCTTCAAAAGAATTATTTTGTTATATTAATCAAAATTATGGATTAAATTTAGAATTTAATGAACTTCAATATAATATTAATGATGATAGTAATGAAGAAAATGAATTAGAAGATTTAATTGCTTTTGAAAATGATTTTAAAAAATGTAGAGCTAGTATTGTAACAAATAAAAATAATATTGAAAAAGATAATTCTTTTAGAAAAACAAGTTATCAATCTGAAAAAATTCAAAAAAAAAAAAAAAGATTAAGATTTTTTGCAAATTCATCTGAAAATGTTTTATCTTATAAATCGTCAAGTCCAGATACAAAGAATTATGTTTCAAGAATAAATTCATATTATAAACGACCTAAAAAAAATTCATTATTTAATTTTGAACAAATAAGTAGTAGAAGAGAAGAAATTTCAAATATTTCAATATTAATAAAAGATAAAATTATTTTATGTGAAGCTTACTATTCTGAAAATTTTTTATTAATACAATATAAAAAAAATAATGAAAATAATTATTTAATTATTCCTTTATCATTTTCTTTTCCTAAAAAAAATGATGTTAAATCAGAAAGAGTAAAAATAAAAAGTAAAGATGATATTTCTGGAAAAAATAATGAAAAAGAAATAAATATTGATGATTATATATATGAAGTTGAAATAGTAAATCAAACTACAAAAAAAGGAAAAAATTTTATTTTTTTATTCCCAACAAACAGTAAAAGAAATACATTTTATAATGAAATAAAAAGATTTTCAAATTATATAGAAATAAAAGAGAAATATAATTTAATAGATCAAATAGGAAAAGGAGGTTTTGGACAAACATATATATCAACTAAAAAATTAGATAAATTAAATAGTTTGATATCAGAAAAGGAATCAAGTAAAAAAAATGAAAAATATGCAATTAAAATAATAAATAAATTAAAAAAACAATCAAATGAACCAAATGAAACTTTTGATAGAAATGAAATAGAAATAAGTATTATATTAAAACAATTAAATAATCCATATATAATAAAAATATATGAAGTTTTAGAAGATATAGAAAATATATATTTAGTAATGGAATATTGTCCTATTACATATAAAGAATCAATTAATTTTAAAATTGAGTTAAAATTTACTCAAATTAAACAAGTTATAAAAGGAATTGAATTTTTGCATTCAATTGGTATTATGCATAGAGATATTAAACCAGGTAATATTTTATTAAGTGAAGATGGTAATTTTAAAATAATTGATTTTGGTTTTGCTGATTTATTTTCTCCTTTTGAAAAAACTAATGAAACTTTAGGAAGTGTAGGATTTTTTCCACCTGAAATTTTATGTAAAAAAGAATATTCTTTTAATGTTGAATATTGGAATATTGGAGTTATGGCTTATTATTATTTATTTAATGAATTACCTTTTGGTTTTAATGAAAATATTGAAATTATTAAATCAACTGATATTGAAAAAAATATTTTTAATCATAATAATAAAATTAATGCTAATAATTTTAAAAGCATTAAATATTTGGAGAAAATTATACTTGATTGTCTTAAACTTGATCTTAATGAAAGAGTAAAAAATTTAAAAAAAATTTCAGAAGAAGAATAAATATAAAAAAATATAAAATTGATAAATTGTAATTTTAATTAAATGATTTACTGATTTTATGTTAAAATATAAATAAATATTTATTTGTATTTTTATTTTTTTGGGTTAGTGATTAAATTGTATATAATATAGTCATTTATTATAAAATTTAAATAACATATTACTATAATAAAAAACATTTATAAAATATTTTATTATACTTTAGATTTTAGGATTTTAAAAAATCAAGTAATATATTGTTTACTATTTCCTTTATTTTTAATTGTTGATACTTTTATAGATTAAAAAATAAAATCTAAATTATCATATAAAGGAATTTCAATTATTATTTTATTATTTGTTGTATTATTTTTATTATTATTATTTTTATTTCTTTTATATTTTTTATTTAATAAATTATTTTTTTGAATATTATTAAATTGATATTGAAAATTTTCAATTTGGGGATTGGGGATTGGGGATTGGGGATTGGGGATTGGGGATTGGGGATTGGG